>AWOL01S0003524.1:76415-123971 GCA_000715115.1 Nicotiana otophora
ACCCGATCCAATCAACATACCCGTGGCGGCGTGCCACCCGATCCAACTATATACCCGTGGCGGCGTGCCACCCGATCCGCACATAATAATCTAAAAAAGACACACATTGATCTGTAACTCTCATACACACGAAATTCCCGAATATCAACTATAAGCATGCCAAGTGCATAATACAAATCCTGGGGAGACGGGTAGCGTCACGTGCTACAAAGCTCAAGCACGACTAAGGTGCGATAAATGACCTGCATCTCGAGAGCCATCCTGCTCATATAACACCACAACCTATACGGGATCTCAATACGAGTGCGAATAATCGAAACGCCTCACAACCCACATGGCACAATAGAGACTACACGGAAGGGCCGACAAAAAAATAACATCCAAGGTCCGAAGAACCCTCTGAAAACAACGCTATACTAAAATGAACATATCGGGCTTGATATAAAGCCCACATTCACATTTAGATCCATCTACAGACCTCAAGCCGATTCTGATCGTACCGTACTGGGCTAATAATCTTTTAAGGATCCACAATAGCCCTTTCTACCATGGCACACAAGAACAACCGTCGAATCCGGAACAAACTTCCACAACTCATAATCAAATGAACCGAGCGCCCTTCAGGCATAAATTCTCATATTAGAGATAGTACCATAATCTTCATCCTCTGTTTTAAATCTTTAATCAATTAGGTGACTATATGTCACACTTACACAATCTTCCCATGGGACGCACTCCCACGACCTTCCGCACCAGGTAACAAGTCTGCACCTCCATACAACGACCACTTTAATGCTATAAATCAAATCAAGAATCCACAATCAGTACACAAAGCCTCTTACACAGGACACCGATATTAGGTGACGCTAAGGACAATAACAACTTACTCTAAACATCTGAATATTTACCTACTTATTCGAGCTCGTGACATTCTCGTCGACATCAACTGCAACCTTGATCCTCAACTTCAATTCTCATGCTACTCATTGCACCTAACATACCAATATGCAAGAGTACCAGAATTTTATCATAACTCCCGAACTACCAATAGGGCACACACTTCATCATATAGAAACTTCTCACTCAACTCATTTCAGGAGAACCATTGCCCCACGTGACTGACTTCCCATAACTGCAGAAAATACAAACCTCGAGTGGTGGTTTAAACCACCATAATTCTTTCGGGCTCCATCTATACCTAACAGCCATAATACTCGAATGCCTCCAAATAAAATCAATTACGGCGGCCGTTAAACCTCGCACGCATCGCCACAAATCACATGTATGACTCAACACGCTGAAGGAATTGATCATTGCCACCATCATGCCAATTCAACCATAGCTAACCGAATCCGACTTCTTCTAATTTACTCTGGACTTGCCTTAGGAATAATAATAGCCCCATTCAAAACATCATGAACCCAAATCCTCACTCATCCTGAGTGACCTTATTTCATGAGAACACGTTGTCTCCAAAACCCACGAACCTTCTCATACCCTCCTTATGCGCATATTCGTATCTTCAATTGGTACACCCATTCTGAAAACCCCTCTATGAACCCGAAGTTATTTTCTCCCATTCTTCAAATGCCACACTGCAGACCGACTATCACATAGAACATTCCAAGTCCTCTTTTCCATAATCCGTTGCCAAAACTCGGTACTTAACCATACCACAGACTCGAAATCCTTAGGCACCGCACCGTAAATTTTGAACCTACTAGGACATTTGTTGAGAGTCACCCACTCTGACTTGGTCCCGAATATAATCAAACTCCAAGGCTACACTAGCACATGAGCGCCCTATCAAAGAAGCACCCGACTGAATCACTTTCCTTGTAAATCACCTCTACATGAAGCATAAATCCTGAATCTTCCCAAAGCCTGAACATGAGTCAACAAGGCCAACTATAGCACACATTCCTCTATCCTTTGCTCAAATTAGCGCTGATGTTCTCTTTCCTTAGTCGTAATAACCCACCAATATGCCGATAATCAGAAATCTCACAAGTAGACAACCATGCAATCCCATCGTAGGAGGTAGGGGCTCTCCCACTTAGCTTGAAGCTACTATTGCATAATTCTAGAATCCACCAAGATTCCTTATCCCCCATTGACATGATCTTGCACAATCAACCCCCCAATTTGCCTCAAAATTTTCATGTTAACCATTTCATGAACACTCTGAATCACTAGCCACATTTTCATATTCAATCTCCCATCGGATAGCCAGTCGAATTCTTCGTGGAAGCTTCATCAACACCACGCAACAGTTAACATGCTCACTAGAAATAACCCACTTGTGGAAATTCCATGCCGTCATCTTCCAACAATGTTGCACTGAGTACAATTTCCATGAAACCAATAAACCATCTTGATCCCGTGCTCATTCACCAACTGTACAAGCCCATTCACTCCTCATGGATATCAACTAAAGGTGCGACAAAACATTCAAATCCAAAATCATGTTGTATTCTGCTTCCTATTAAGCAACTCCCTCCTGTCACACCCAATCTTCCCCAATATAGCGGCCAATATTCCAAATTAAGCCTGTAGACCTAGTCACTGTCCACCATGAATCCTAACTCACTCTAACTTCCCCCAAGGCGTATAGTCATCCTACCACAGAACCCATATGCAACTTTGCCACTCTCCAACTTTGATCAACCCTATCCTTTAAGCAACTACTCGACTTCTGTTTCTCATGCTTAACCTTCTAGAATTTAACCACCGTAAGATACCCCCATATGCGCTTCCTCATCCTTCGCTGTCCAGTTGTTGCCTTAACTCAATATCTATCTTTGTAGCACTTGAACCAATCGATCGCTACCAACTTTAAACCTTTCCGAAGATTATCTTCTTTGAGCCCTCAACACCCGTACCACCGATTAAGTCCTGAACTACCGCACACTGTGATCTCTGACAATCGCTTCTCCAACACCATCTCACACTACTCTGCCCCGAAGTCAAATTGATGAAGACCATAACATTGGCGAACTTAACACATTCAATCAAGGGCGACGACACCACATCACAGATGAAAATTCCACCATGCACGAAATACCAAGTCTCGTTACTCCGTCAACCCAAACCTGAACATTCATAGTCCGATCGCCTTTCATTCGCCGAAAATAAAATACTGGATCTCTTAATCACGCACTGAGTAAACCTCCTTCCAAGTCATTCACTGCTTCGATGCATAGACAAGCATCCTTCCATTACACAAAGGCGGTGCGATAGCAACGCACGAATCGTCATAACAATCAATGCGAAACCTCAAAACTTTAGGTAATATTGATATCGAGCTGAAATGACAGAACGACCTTCCACAAGGTGCTGACAATAGCTTAATCAAATACTTAGGGAGAAACATCCCGCACCACATCTGCAGTACAATTACAATTCCTTGATTCCCAATTTATAACAAGCACTTAACGTCACACAGGATTGAGTAGGAATGAAATGAAGGCATAAGCCTAAAAGGAATCGAATCGCATGATGAGGAATCAAGAAGGGAAGTGCTCCTAACAGTCCTGTAGCCTCTCGAAGATAAGTACAGACGTCTCCGTACCAATCTGCAAGACTTTACGAGACTCTCTCATGAATCGTGCGACCTAAGTGAACCTAGTGCTCTGATACCATGTTGTCACGACCCAAAATCCATAAAGGCCTTGATGGCGCCGGACACCACTGTCAGGCAAGCCAACAATAATTACTTAAATGAGTTCTCATTTTATTATTTTTGAAATTATATTTCCTTCAATTATATAGTAAAGGATGGGGTTTACAAAATAAATAATAATATTTTTTAAAATAATTCCAATACAGTGCAACCCATAATCGCCCAAAACCCGGTGTCACGAGTGAATGCACATTAACTAGGAATATAAAATAAAATTACAACAGCTATCCGGAATACAATCTGGACAGAAAAAATGTAAATACTCTGAAGGAGACTCTGCTGGCTACGGACTCGTAACATGGAATGCAGCTCACCTAATTCCCCATAATAACCGCGCCTCTGCGCCCACAAGGACACTAGACATATATGCACCTGCACAAAAATGTGCAGCAAGTGTAGCATGAGTACGTAAATCGATGCGTACCCAGAAAGTATCCAGCCTAAACTCGAAGAAGTAGTGATGAGGGATTGACTTCGACACTTACTAAGGGCCAAAAATATGATAAGATGAAATTCTAATTAAGCATGATAAATATAATAATAAAATAATTGAACAATTCATCACCATATTTAAGAACCCAAATCACTTCCTTCATTTAAAACAAATAATCTTTCCAATAATGAATTTATACCAATTATAAAAGGGACTTCCAGTTCTATTATCACACACAAAATTCCACCGAGGACGTTCTGCCCGATACAATATAAATGTAAACTGTGCACTGCCAAGGGTCGAACGGCACGAACCATACATGCATCTATTACCTCGCTCGCGGATCATACATGTGACGCGATCAAATATTAATTATCAATAAATCATAACTCTTTCTTGAATCTTTTCAAAATAAAAACAATTTAACTTGAGGCTTTTAAATCTTTAAAATCCTCGACTTAGTTTCATTTGATAACTCCGCTCGCGGATCATACTTGCGACGCGGTCAAATATAAATTATCAATAAATCATAACTCTTTTTTGATTCTTTTCAAAATATAAATTATCAATAAATCAATTCAACTTGAAGCTTTTAAATCTTTAAAATCCTCGACTTAGTTTCATTTGATACAATTTAACAAATATAATCAAATTACAAATCATGGTGTAAATCTAAAACTACCCGGACATAACAAGGATAGTAGCTACGTACGGACTCGCGTCACTTCGTGCGTACGTAACCCCCACAAATAACAACACATATTAATTAACTCCACCTATGGGGTAAATTTCCTCTTACAAGGTTAGAAAAGAGACTTACCTCACTCTGAAGTTCTATCACCGGCTCTCAAGCCCTTCCAATAACTCAAACCGATGCCCAATGCTCCAAAACTAGTCAATAAACGTGCAAATCCATAAATATACACTCTAATACTCATTATAATCCAATTTATAACAATTCCTAACTCCACTTGAAAAGTCGATAAACATCACCCTCGGGCCCACGTGCCCGGATTCCGAAAATTTTCGAAGATAAACCTTACCTATAGCACTACGAAGGCAAATATATAATTTATTCTTCATTTCACGCCCAAGTTCGTGATCAAAATCCAAGAATACCACGGACCTGCTCGAGGCCTCAAATCACATCAAACAACATCGAAATCACGAATCACCCTCCAATTCAAACTTAATGAACTTTGAAATTCCAAACTTCTACAATCGATACCGAAACCTATCAAATCACGTCTGATTGACCTCAAATTTTGCACACAAGTCACATTCTACATTACAGACCTACTCAAATTTTCGGAATCGGAATCCGAACCCGACACCAAAAAGTCCACTTCCGGTCAAACTTCTCAAAAACCTTAAAATCTCTAACTTTTGCCAGATGACCCCAAAATGACCTACGGACCTCCAAATACGGATACGCTCCCAATACTAGAATCACCATACGAAGCTATTCCCAGACTCAGAAATCCCAAACGGACATCGATAGCATTAAAATGCACTCCAACCCAAATTTATGAAATCCTTCCAAAATTCCAACTTCCACAATAGGCGCCGAAACATTTCCAGGTCATCCAAAACCCGATACGGACATACGTCCAAGTCCAAAATCATCATATGAACCTATTGAAACCTTCAAATCCTGATTCCGAGGTCGTTTACTTAAAAATCACCCTTTAGTCAATTCCCCCAACTTAAAGCTTCCGAAATAAAAATTATTTCTTTCCAAATCAACTCCGAATTTCCCGAAATTAAATTCTGACCACACGTTCAAGTCATAATACCTGAAGTGAAACTGCTCAAGGTCGCAAACCGCTGAATGACACGCTAGAGCTCAAAACGACCTATCGGGTCGTTACATCCAACTTATGAATCTTGTCTCAATGGAAAAATGACCAAATCTCCATTTACTGGAAGTGGAGAAAGAGCTTCTGAATTATTTGGACTTATTCATACAAATGTTTATGAGCCCATGAAAATTCAAGCTAGAGGTGGATATTCTTACTTCATCACCTTCATTGATGATATATGTGCCAAGACCTGGTGTCACAAGTGTATGAGCAACTAGTAGAATATACAAAACTCTAGCTACTGTCTGAAATAAAGTAGACAGAAAATAGATACAAAAAGAGACTCTAGGTGCTGCAGAATGGCTTAGGAAAGCAGCTCACCACTAGGCCTCAGGGCAACGGGGGTGCGCGCCAGTATGACTGCAAGATGCACCTGCCCTTAGATCCTACACAGTTAGTGAAGAAGTGTAGCATGAGTACATAAACAACATGTACCAGTAAGTATCTAGTCTAACCTCGAAGAAATAGTAACGAATCAACACTTACTATGGGCAAACAATAAAAAATACAGAAATTCTAAATGAGCATGGTTTATGTAAATAATAATAGTATCTCAATAACAAGAAGGAAATAAATAATTCCTTCACAAATGGTAAATTCCAAGTCAGTTTCAGTCATATATATTTTAACCTCTCAGACCATAAAAATAATATCAAATAGAATTAAGATCCAAGTATTATCACGCACGATTATGCTGAGGTTGTACGACCCGATTAAGAATAATATGTACACTGCCGAGGGTCGAGCGGTACAAACCATATATGTATCTATTCTACTGCCGAGGCGTTCAGCCCGCTCCACAAGAAGAGAGGATACTTTATGAACACCCAATTTAAAAGCTATTACAAGGCTAATACCTGAAGAAGCACGATTTCTATTAACGGTCAATACCCAACCCCAACTGAAAGATTCCTAAAATTTATCCCCGAGCCCACATGCCTGGATTCCAAAAATTTTCAAAGATAATTGTTACCGATAACCTCACGAACTCAAATAAATAATTTTCACCCAATTCCATAACCATTTTCGTGGTTAAATCCCATTTGAATCAAAACCTAGGTTTTTCATCTAAACCTAAAATTTTCACAATTTTACATGATAAAATCTATCCATAATCTATGTATTAAAATTACATTGGAAAGAAATTACTTATCTCCAATAGCTAGGTGAAACCCTCTCTCGAAGAACTCCAAAATCGCCCAAGGAATACAATAAGTGAACCCCAAAATGGCCTAAGTCACGTATTAAAAGGGCCTCATTACCTCCATCATTTCCGCTTCTGCGGACCTGGGGCCGCATCTGCAGCGCCGCACCTACGAAAAATTCATCGCAGGTGCGGTCCTAGCCCAGGCTGACTGACTCCACTTCTGCGGATGGTCTCTCGCTTCTGCGGTCCCGCTTCTACGGAGGGCGGAGCACATCTGCGGCCTTCTCGCTCCTGCAGACGTCTCACTGCAGAAGCGAGACTGCTTCTATGGATCACTGGCCAAATTCCCAAAGAAACTTCTACAGCCAAGAGCTCGCACCTGCAGGCTCGCACCTATGGCCAAAAGCTCGCAGGTGCGGGCACACCAGAACTAGTGCACCAGCTGCTCCTTTTGAGCTCTACCTCGATCTGTACAACGTCCGAGTAGCACCCGCGGCCCCCTAGGCCTCATCCAAACATACCAACGAGTTTGTAAACATATAACGGACTCGTTCGCACCCACAAAATGCGGAAAACAACATTAAGATTAAGAATCGCAATCCAAAACCAATAGAATTAACTTATGAACTTCATATTCTTCCAACTTACTTCGACCGCGCCGAATCATACTTAAACTACTCGGAATGATACCAAATTTTGCATGCAAGTCTTAAATCACCATACATAACTATTCTCAAGCTCAGAATCCCAAACGGATCTCGATAACACCAAAACCTACCCCAAAACAAATTTAAAGAACTTTTAAACTTTCAATAAGCCAACTTTCAACCTTAGGCACTAAAACGCCCCCAGATCATCCAAAACCCGATCCGAACATACGCCCAAGTCCAAAATTATCATATGAACCTATTGGGACCATCAAATTCTAATTCCGAGATCGTTTACTAGAAATATTGACCAAAGTCAAACTTACCCTTTTAAAGCCAATATTAAGGAACTAAGTATTCTGATTTCAACCCAAACCCTTCCAAATCCCGAACTAACAATCCTCGTAAGTCATAAAATAGTAATAGCACATATAAGGAGTAATATTTAGGGGAACATGTATCTAGAAAGTAAAACAGCCAGTCGGGTGGTTATATAAAGAGAATGTGATTCTCTCACAGTGGACACCTTCAGGAACACCATACCACAATGGTGTGTCTGAAAGGAGAAATCGAACTTTATTAGATATGGTGATATGTGTGATGTAGTTCACTGATCTTTTAATAAATTTATGGGGATATGCTTTAGAAGCATCAACATACTTACTTAATAAAGTTCCCACTAAGTTAGTCTCTATAACACTATATGAGATATGGAAAGGACATAAGCCTAACCTTAAACATATTAAAATTTGGGGTTGTCCAACTTATGTTAAGAGACTGCAGTCTGATAAAATTGACTTAAGATCTGATAAGTGTAGGTTTACTGGGTATCCCAAAGAAATAACGGGATATTATTTCTATCACCTTTCTGATCATAAAGTGTTTGTGGCTAAAGGAGCAACCTTTTTGGAAAGCGAATTTATTTTGGAAGGAAATTATAGTGGAGAAATAGAACTTGACGAAGTTAAAGAAACTAATGAATCAACACAAAATCAATATCATGAGACATAAGTTGAAGAACCTTTATTAGATATTTTGAAGTTGACAAGAAAGTTGCAATCTTCAACGGTTGAAGTTCAAGAACTAAATGTAGTTCATGAACATATTAATAAACCAATTCCAACCAAATTGAACAACAACCAAATCCAACACAAGGTGAGCAAGTTGTATAAGAGATTCTTAGAAGGTCTACACGAGAACGCCATGTACCAACTAGATTAAATCTAATAGTACAAGATAATGTATCAAATGAGGTTGATCATAATGATGATGACCTTACGACCTATGAAGAGGCAACACAAGGTTCTGTCAATGAAATATTGTAAATGGATGTGAAAATAGTTTTCCTTAATGGTGAGCTAGAAGAGAATGTGTACGTGCCACAACCTGAAAGTTTCACATCTCCGTCTGATTATAATAAGATTTGCAAGCTACAAAGATCCATTTATGGACTAAATCAATCTTCTCGAAGTTGGAATATTCACTTTAATAAGACAATTGAAAAGTTCAATTTTGTTAGATGCGAAGAAGAGCCTTGTGTGTACAAAAGGGTTAATGGGAGCACAATTATATTCTTAGTACTTTATATTAATGATATATTGATCATAGGGAATGATATACCAGCATTGCAAAGTGCCAATATTTGCCTATCTGAATAGTTCTCCATGAAAGATTTAGGAGAAGTAGCTTATATATTGGGAATAAGGATCTATACAGATAGATCGAGGAAGCTGCTTGGGATTTCCCAGTCTTTGTATATTAATACCATTTTGAAAAGGTATAACATGGATAATTCCAAAAGAGACTATCTACCGATAGGAACTGGAATTACTCTCAGTAGGGAGGATTGTCCTAAAATACCTGAAGAGAGAGAACGCATGAATAGGATCTCATACGCTAGTGCAGTAGGAGCTATCATGTATACCATGATATGTACACGTCCTGATGTGGCTTATGCACTAGGAGTGACTAGCCGGTATCAAGCAAATTGCGGTGAGCAACAATGGAAGATGGTGAAGACCATTCTTAAGTACTTAAGAAGGACTAAAGACCAATTCCTCATCTATGGAGATTCTGGGTTGAAACTTGAAGGTTATATAGATGCAAGTTTCTCTGCAAATAAAGATGATAACAGATCTATTTATGGTTATGTATTCACCTTAAATGGTGGTGCAGTGAATTGAAAAAGTTTCAAATAAGCTACAGTAGATGATTCAGTGAAAAAAGCTGAATATATAGCAGCAAGTGAAGCTGCTTAGAAAATTGTATAGATGAAAAAGTTCATAACTGAACTTGGTATGATTCCTTTAATAGAAGGTGCAGTTTCATTATTGTGTGATAATACTGGAGCCATTGCTCAAGCAAAAGAACCAATATCACACCAAAAATCCAAATACATTCTGCGAAGGTATCACTTGATAAGAGAAATCATTGAACGTGGAGACGTTGAGATTCAAAAGGTTGATAGAAAGGAAAATGCTATAGACCCATTCACTAAAGCTCTTGGCACAAATGAGTTTGCCAAGAACAAGTGAAAATTGGGAATGAAGTACAAGAGCAATTGGCTCTAGTGCAAGTGGGAGATTGTTGGGGATATAGTAGATATGACCTAGATCCAATCCCACATTTGATGATTTGAACATATTGTTTTGAACGTTATTTGATATAAATCATATATGGTATTTGATATTCTTTTATCATTGTTATTATTAATTGTTTAATTAACTTGATAAGGCTCTTGATTAAATTTTTAGACTTGAAATAGTGATGAAGATCATGATAATGAGAGTGAAGTTACTTATAATTTAATCTAAATTTGTTCTTGATCATAGGATTATTAATTTGGACATTAGTAATCCGGTTAGATCAATATTTATGTGATCGTCTTTATGGGATAACGATTAATTGGCCTCATTAACTAAATCACATAGATAGATGATGTATATAGAGATATGATCATTGAACCAACTCATTGGATAATTCTTAATGGTTAGAATTACCATAAACTGTCAATAGGATATGCTCTTGAAGAATGTGATGTAAGAGTTTCCTTTGATCTGAGATCATCATTGTAATTGACAAGTTCTTTATTATGCTTTGATACAGGACACCTATGACCCTAGGGTGATAGTTGAAAGGATATTAGGTATGATTAAATGCTTGTAGAATTAGTGATTGATCAAGATGAATTTAAGCTCCATGTTGTCATGAATTATAAACGACCAGACAAAGACCTTGGCCAGGGCAATTGAATGAAAGAAGAAAAGAGTTTCTTAGGTCATTCAATGATCAATTATATTTGACATGAACACATAGTTGGTCGCCTATTAGGATTTGACAGTTGAACCATATCCTAGAGTGACCCAGAGCTATAAGGATAGAAGGAATTACTACATTATTCTTCTGCTGGTTCTTGAGAGTAAATTGTATATTTCATGCTATCCGGTCATTAAGGAGTGTTACTAGACGCCACCCTTGATTAGTATATTGATATGATCAATTTACTATCGATTTAGTATTGAACCTATGGGGTCGCACACTAACGAGTGTTCTGGACTTTGCTAAAGGATTAATTATTTTATTGTCTGTTAATTAAATTATAGAATTTAATTAGTCAAATAATTTAAATTATTAGTTCAAATGAAATATTATTATATTCTTTGCTAGCAAAGAGGATATAATTAATATTATGAACAAATTGAAGTTTTCTATTTGAAATAGAAAATTAAATTATATCTTTTGGTTGAAATATATGCGCGATATATATTTTATATTCATAATTAATATTTAATTTATATAAGAAATGTATACAAATACTAATTCTTTACTACGTAGAATCTAATTTAGAATTGGACTGGAAAAGTTCATACGTGTCGGCATCTTCAATCCATTTAGAATGGGATTAAGGAAAACTTTAACGTTGGACTTCATGGAAAGTCCATGTAGAGAATTCGGCAGACTCAAACTATATTAAGAATGTGTTTCAGATTTTTCTTTAGAAAAATTCTAAAAAGTTTATTTTTGGAATTAAACTTTTACCCTAAGTAAATCATCACCTTAATCAAATAAGAAAAGAGTTTATAGGTGATGCTATAAAAAAGGGTGATAAAGAAAATTTATCCACTAAGTCAAAACAAAGCCAAGAGAGAAAATACAATTACAAGAAAAGTGTTTCTTAATCTTCTACCTTTGAGTTGAGATTTTTGAGAAAATTTTCAACACAATATTTCGTTCAATTTGTTCGCGGGTTTCATTGATCAAAGAGTTTATAGCAATGATCGGTCTTGGTGTGGATACACATAGTCGTCCCACTATCAAAGAATTTTTGAAATGAGACTCTCTTCACCAGGTACGTCTCAGATCCGATCTTTGACATGTAAATATATTTTAAACACGAAAAGTTCTGCCTAGGATGTTATTGTCTTCCGCTGTGTGTTATGAAAATCTATATGCAATCCATCACTTTTGACTTTAGTGTACTAGTAGAAACAAGTCTTTATCGTAGACTAAATTTAGCGATCACATTCAAAAGAATTAAATCAAAAAATAAATATATAAATTTAATAGGATTGTATTTATGATAGGGACCACCAATATTTATGCACAGAAACATGATTAGCAGAGAAGGTTGGGTAATTCTACTAAGCCAAAAGCTAAAGTAGATTTCCCAAAATTCACTTCCAGTTTATATACACATCGTCCATAGTTGCAGGGAAAATAAAATAATGAAACGAAATCTTAAACTAATAATCAAACATATATCCATAGTAGATATATAATAACCGAGAGTTTTGTTATAGTCAATTTCGATAAACACCAAATCCAAGAGAACATATGTGTGATAGAAGGCATCAACGTTCAATATTTTTACTATTAATTACAATATTTCTAAACTTAAGTAGCAATTTCTGTATAGATTTGGATAGCTTAGCTGTTACAACATACCAGAGTAATGCTAGAGAAGTACTTGGATTTAAAAAGGATTAGTCCACCTAAAAAAGCAGAAATTTTTGTCTCAAGTTATGATCAAAAATAACAAAAAACAGTTATACATATGTGTAATTCACAGTAATTAAGACATCACCTTTTTGTTATGGTGTACTTTGGATCGGAAGTATATGAGAACATGAGCAAGTCAGTCATGTTGATTGATGATATAAATGACGAGTCACATGGATAACTAAGATCTTGAAAATACCCAATCCTTGTTAGCATATTCTATATAATAGTTTTAAGTTTTAGATGAAATGCATACATTAAAAATATTAATTCTCATCAAGATTCAATGTCACTTACAGACATAGTAGTGATGTTGTTGTTCCAATCGAAAACACCTTTATCAGAAGCTACATGTTCCTTTATAGTTGAGGCAAAGTTCTCTAGCATACTTAAGGTAACTTTTCTTACCTGTAGAAATAAATATATATTGCAGACAATTAGATAAAATAATAAGTAGACATTTGGTACTTTTAGTGAAACAAAAGAATGTGAAATGTTAGAAGATTTTACGAACAATATGTTGCTTTTATTGCTCCAGATGAATCCACTCCAACCACACATACATAGTTGCATAAAAAGATGGCAACACTGATTACAACTATTCTAACGACTACCTATGTTGAAAGTCCACCAGCAAGAACAACTATCTATATCATAAATATCTCAAGTGAATTTATACAACAAAGGACCTTAGAGCCGCTCCTGTTAACATTATTTTGAGAAGTGAAAAAACGAACCCGCAAAGCCTCTCGAGCAGACCGTGTTGCTACACTTGATACTCGAACATTAGCATGTAGTGACACCCATATGCCAATGCACCGAGCAATACCAGAACATTAAGCCCTGGAAAGAAAAGTAGAAACAGTGATATAAGGTTTACTGTCTGTATTTTTGTTTGTTGCAGGAAAATCAAGAAGAAGAAAAAATCCTTAGGTTTGTTAAGACTACATCTGATACAGGGGAATTACCGTATTCTTAAGAAATCAAGCAATCAACAAAGACATGCTCAAGGTTTCACCTCTAATCAATAGTTTAATGGAAAAATAAATTGCATAAATTCTCGACTTCCTTATGGATAAAATCATCAATCAACTTTTTGGAGAATTAATAAATCAGTAACTCAACTCCGTCATCCTCTTCTTGCTGATAGAACTCGCTAATGGTAGTTTCATCCATTGACAATCTCTCAACAGAATGAGCATCAAATGCTGATACCGCACTTTAAATAGTCAATAGAGAGAATATGCATAAAATAATATAACCTGCAAAACAAACACATTGAAATAATTAAAAACTCACTCAAGTACTTCTTTATTAAAAAATAAGCTTTACTCACACCAATTCTTTTCCATCATCCTCGATAAATGCACTTTTTCAAAGAATAAAATTTTTTTAATCCACTAAAACTAATTAAGTATAAGCAAAAAGTAAATAAACAAAAAACTTATTGGATCATTCGTCATATTTTTCAAAATTATTCAAAGCTTCAAACTGCACTTATCATTACAACTAAATACTATTGTACTTAGCTTAAGCTTTTGGCTTAGTAAAATCGATGTGGTTCATCTGTAAAATACAACATGTAGTTGTGCTTTCTTGTGCAATTTTTAGAGAGACGGAAATAATTTGGCAAGCAAAAAAATAAAAAACTTACACCGTTTGCTCTGATCTTTGTCCTCTTTCAGAGTTTTTATAGCCATGAGAAATTCCCTTTTCTTTTACACCATTTTATTGCTTATTTGCAATTTTAGGTTCATGTTGGTGCTCATGTTGGTAAGAGCCAATTTTCTCATTAACTTTTGTGTCAAATGCTGCATCTTGCACAAGGTGTCGCACTCAATGACACAAAGTGCTGATCTTCACACTCCATTTCGGGCCAAAGTAGCCAAAGTTGTAGCTCAATATCGCATACAAATTTCGCATCACTTGGTTCCCTTGCAGTACATTGATGCAAAAAATTGAGCTTCACATTGGAGTTTATAATTTTTGTGAGCTTTAGTTATGTAGATACTAATTCTATCAAATTATAAAAGGGGAGTTTCTGCAATGTATCACAAAAACTTTCACTTAGAGGAAGAAGTTTACATTTCTTACTATATGGATCATAGAAATATTTAATGCAAGAAAAAGAACTAAACTCGACAATGTAACGACACGATCGGTCATTTTTCTTTCTAGATCCCCATTCTCCTAAATAAGACCCCGTATGTGCTTTTACTGTTTCATGACTTGCGAGAAATGGTTAGTTCAGGGTTTGGAAGGGTTAGGGTTGAAATCCGAACACTTAGTTCCTTGTTATTGGCTTAAAAGGGGTTAAGTTTGACTTGGGTCAACAGTTGTAGTAAACGACCTCAAAACCGGGATCCCAATAGGTTCATATGATAATTTTGAATTTGGGTGTGGTTCGGATCGAGTTTTGGATGACTCGGGAGCATTTCGGCGCCTAAAGTTGGAAGTTGGCTCATTGAAGGTTTTAAAGTTATTTAAATTTGGTTTGAAGTAGGTTTTGGTGTTATCGAGGTTCGTTTGGAATTTTTCAGCCTAGGAATAGCTCAGTATGATGATTTAAGACTTGCACTGTCACGACCCAAAATCCACTAAAGATCGTGATGGTGCCTAACATTGTCGTCCGATAAGCCAAGGTGATTGATCAACTTAATTACTCATTTTAGTATTTTGAAATCATAATTTTCATTAATTGAATAGTATGAAATAGAATTTACAGGGCAAATGATAATATCTACGTGAAATACAATAATAAACAACCAGTAGGAACTCTCAAAACCCGGTGTCACAAGTGCATGAGTATCAAGTAAGAAATATAATAAAATACAACATCTGTCTTGAATAAAAATTAGACAGGAGAATATAAATAACTCTAATAGAGACTCTGCAGGCAGCGGATCGTAACATGGAATACAGCTCACGGTGAAGTCCCCGCAATAGCTGCGCCCTTGGGCCCAAAAGGTCACAAGACATATATGTACCTGCACAATAAGTACAACAAGTGTATCATGAGCACATAAATCAACGCGTTACCAGTAAGTATCTAGCCTAACCCCAGAGAAGTAGTGACGAGGGGTCGACATCGACACTTACTAGTGGTCCAATAAGAAAGACACAATATAAGTAAATAAATGTGAGTCAGAGTAAATACATGAAATAACAAGTATAAATACGTGGTACAGTTTTCCTCTCAGCAATAACTCAAGCTCTCAGCTAGTAGTTACCTCCTCAATCGGAGTATATATATAATGGACCTCACCAAATAGGTCGCCACGGTTCAAATCAGAAAAACTCAGAGATATACTGTTTTCTTGTCAATTATTACGCACGATGTTATGAGGGTATTTTACAGAAATACCGAGACGTACGGCCCGATCCCATCATAATGTGTGCACTGCTGAGGGTTGAACGACACGAACCATAGATATATCTATTACATTGCCGAGGCGAACGACCCGCTCTCATGAGAGTATGATACATAATTTTGCCGAGGCGAACGACCCGATCCCATCATAATGTGCGCACTACTGAGGGTCGAACGACATAAACCATAGACGTATCTATTATACTGCCGAGGAGAACGGCCCGATCCTATTAGAATAAGAAGCTTTAACGGGTCTTTGACCCCACTCATGAATAGACGTGTGTTTAAATTTCTAAGGAAAACCTTTCGATGAAAATACATAACATGAGAGAAATTCGTAAGAGGAGTACAATTATTTCGCGGCTAATCATGAAGCCCGTCGAATCTCTACAATAGCAAGTCTATCACTCTACAGAAGTCTAGTCTCAAGTCTCAACGTAAAATAAAGGAATTTAATAGGCAAGAGACAATTCAAATAGTACAGTTATAGCATGGCGGAAACCTAAGTCTACCCGGACGTAACATGAATCTAGCTACGTATGGAATCTCATCACCTCGTACGTACGTAGACCTTGCAACAAGTAGCACATATCAAATACATCACCTAGGTGTAGTTTCCCCCTCACAGAGTTAGACAGGATACTTACCTCGCTTCGAAGTTCCATAACCAGCTCCAAAGCCTCTATAGCACCTCAAACCGATGCCCGTCGATCCAAAACTAGTCAAAAAATATGCAAATTCATAAATTTATACTCTATTACCCATAATTAATCAATTTATAACAATTCTCATCTTCGTTTGAAAAGTCAATAAAATCAACCCTCGAGCCCACGTGCCTGAAATCCGAAAATTTTCAAAGATAAATTTTATCCTTAACACTACGAACTCAAATAAATAATTTATTCTAATTTTCATGTCAAATTTCAAAAACACCAATTTCTAGGTTTTCTACTAAAATCCTAAATTTCTACTAATTTCCATGTTCAAATCCACATAAAAATCATGTATTTAACTCACAATATGTGAGAATTACTTACCTTGACATAGATGATGAAAACTTCCACTTGAAACTCTCCAAATATCGCCCAAATCAAGAGAGAATGAAAGAAAATGACCAAATCCCGTTTTTAAAACAACACTGCCCAGCGACCTTTTCGCATTTGCGGTCCCCTGGTCGCTTCTGCGACAATGCTTCTGCGGCTTCAATCTCGCACCTGCGAGAACCCAGGATAGGTTGCCTATCACATATGCGGCTCCTCCAGCGCTTTTGCTCTCTCGCTTCTG
Source organism: Nicotiana otophora (assembly GCA_000715115.1). NCBI lineage: Eukaryota > Viridiplantae > Streptophyta > Magnoliopsida > Solanales > Solanaceae > Nicotiana > Nicotiana otophora. Next base: position 93,839 of record AWOL01S0003524.1, read on the forward strand.
CGACGCCTCATCCGCAGGTGCGGTTCCGCTTTTGCAGAACTTGATCGCATCTACGGTCCCAGCCTTCCCCAGCAAAATCCGCTTTTGCACTCCAGTGGTCGCATCTGTGATCACGCAGGTGCGGGAATTTCTTTGCACCGCCGACCTCTGCCCAGCTCACTCCTAGCCGCTTCTGTGGTTCACTACCTTGCTTCTGCGGTGAAGCTTCCGTAGAAACTGTTGCACCAGTAACCGGAATTCTCCAATTTTTCCTTAGATCCAAAATTCGATCCGTTAACCATCTGGAATCGACTCGATGCCCCCGGGACCTCGACCAAATATACCAACGCCTCTCAAAACACATTACGAATTTAGTCGAAACCTCGAATCACATCAAACAACATCAAAATTATAAATCGACAGCCAAAACCTTTCTTTTAACTTTCCAACCTTCAAATATCGCCGAACGCGTCCGAGTTACATTTAAACATCCTGGAATGATGCTAAACTTCACGTGCAAGTCACAAATCATGATAAAAACCTATTCCAAGGCTTGAAACTCCCAATGGACATCGATGACATAAAAATCCACTTCAAACTAAACTTATGAAATTCTAAAACTTTAAAAAAGGCCAACTTTTCATAATAAGCGCCGAATTGCTCCCGGATGATCCGATACTCAATCCGAATATACGCCCAAGTCTGAAATCATCATACAAACCTATCAGAACCTTCAAATCCCGATTCCGAGGTTGTTTACTCAAAAGTCAAACCTTAGCCAATTGTTTCAACCTAAAGCATCCGAAATTAGAATTTTCTTTTCAAATCAACTCCGAACTTCCCGAAGTTTAATTTCGACCACACGTAAAGTCATAATACCTGAAGTGAAGGAACTCAAGGCCTCAAACTGCTGAACGACATGCTAGATCTCAAAACGACCGCTTGGGTCATTACATGCACGCAAAATTTGGATTCATTTCGAGTAGTTTAAGTGTGATTCGGCACATTCGGAGCGCATTGGGAGAACTTAAACTTCATAAGTTGATTCGATTTGGTTTGGAGTATGATTCTTAATTTTGATGTTATTTTACATATTTCGAGGGTATGAGCGAGTCCATCTTATGTTTATGAACTTGTTGGTATGTTTGGACGAGGCCTCGGGGGCCTCGGGTGCTACTCGGACGATGCACATTTCGAGTTTGGGCTTGAAAGTGTTGCTGGTGCACCAAATCTGATGTGCCCGCACCTGCGAGCATTTTGGCCGCAGGTGCGAGCTCTTAGCCACAGAAGCGGTTGGAGGCAAGTGGTCAATGGCCTGCAGAAGTTTTGGAACTTTTGCAGAAGTGGCCTTGCTTCTGTGATGGAAAGGTCGCATGTGCAAGAAGAGGCTGGCCAGGCCTAGACCACAGGTGCGCACCATATTCCGCAGAAGCGGGTACGTAGGTTCTATCATGATTGGGCGGACTTTCCCTCAGTGCTACTAAGATGTTTCAGTTCGCTAAGTTTGAAAAGTCCACTTTCCTCCTGTTGGTTTGCTTACTTAAATATATGCATCCTTAGAGTCAGTCCCTTTTTTTAGAGAATAGAGTGGTGAAACTGGGTTCCGAATAAAAACAGAGCGAGCAGGGAAGGCAAAAGCTATGACGAGCGGGAGCCGTCCGTAGAAGAGGGAGCCCGTTCGTAGAAGTAGAGTCAGCCAACCTGGGCTAGGACCATACATGCGATGGATGTTTCGCAGGTGCGGCCCATGGTCCACAGAAGAGAAAATGCTGGAGGCAGTGAGGTCCATTTAATACTGGACTTAGGCCATTTTTGGTTAATTTATTTCACTTCTTGGGCGATTTTGGAGCTTCTTAGAGAGTGATTTCCACCTAGCTATTGAAGGTAAGTAATTCCTACCCAATGTAAGTTAAATACATATATTATGCATAGATTTTAACATGTAAGATTGTTAAAATTATGGGTTTAGTTGAAAAATCTAGATTTTTGATAAAAATGGGATTTAACCACGTACATGATTACGGAATTGGGTGAAAATTATATATTTGAATTTGTGTGGTTATGGGTAACAATTATCTTCATAAAATTTTGAAATCTGGGCAAGTGGACCCGACAGTGAATTTTAGGAATCTTCCAATTTAGGTTGGGTATTTACTATAATAGTTAAATTATGAACTTTTGAACATGTATTGACTAATTTATATAACTTTTGAATTGTGCGGCACTGGGTTAAGGCTTTAGAACAAATTTGTGGGCCGGAAGTGAGCTAGATAACAAGGTAAGGCTCCTGCCTAATCTTGTAAGAGGAAACTCATCCCCTTAGGTGTATTTTATTTGTGTGGGGATCTACGTACGCACTAGGTGACGAGAGTCCGTGTGTAGCTATATTTCATGAGATGTCCGGATAGTCTTAGATTTACATCATGCTTTAATTATACAGTCATATTTGTTTTGTATATTAATTATCTTGAATAAGACTGAGACTAGAGACTTTAAATTTGAAAAGCTTCCAATTTAGAATTCTTATTTTGGGGAAAAAAGTATGAATATTTAATATCTCTGAGAAATCAATGTCCTCTCACGTCGCAAGTACTGTCGCGAGCGAGGTAAACTTTTCTATTCTCAAGGGAGCGAGCCGTTCGCCTCGGCAGTGTAATAGATGCATCTATGGTTCGTGTTGTTCGATCCTCGATAGTGCACATATTATATATATATATATATTATTTTTTTTATTTCTTTTTTATTTTTTTTGGATTGGGTCGTACGACCTCGGCATAAATCATGCATCATAATACCCGGAGCCTGATTACACTTGATATTATTTTATGGCTTGAGAGGTTATAAATTTATTAAAAGACAGAAAGTGAGTTGGGGTTAAAGATGTTGGTTAGAGATTTTGTGATTTATTATTAGTTAATGGGTCATTTACTTACTGCTTGACATTGTGTTATTGTTATTGTTTCCATGACTTATACCTGTTTAAAATTCTTGTATTTTATTGTTGGCCCATAGTAAGTGTCGATGTCGATCCCTCGTCACTACTTCTTCGAGGTTAGACTGGATACTTACTGGGTACATGTTGTTTACATACTCATACTACACTTCTGCACTAATCATGCAGGATGTGAGGCTGGTGCATCTGGCAGTTATCCCGGCGCGTACCCCTGAGTCAGTTCTGCAGCACCCGGAGTCTTTCTTTTGCATTTATTTTCTGTCTACTCTATTTCAGATTATAGTATAGTGTTTTGTATATTCTACTAGTAGATCATACACTAGTGATACTAGGTCTTTGAAAAGATGCTAGTAGACATTCAATGGTTTTGAGTTTTTATTTCACCACACTTTTCTTATATTTGTTTGTGCTTTATTTTATTAAATCTTTTACCTCTCATCTTCTTAATAAATAAAAACCAACTATTTCGAAATTGTTAAAAAGAAGAAACACATGGCTAGTTCACCGTTGGCTTGCCTAGAGGCAACGTTGGGCGCCATCACGACCTATAGAAGAAATTGGGTTGTGTCAATATGATATCAGAGCACTAAGTTCATGTAGGTCTCACAAGTTATGAGCATGCCTAATAGCGTCTCGTGGATTGATGCGATGACGTCCATACTTATTTTTGAGAGGCTATAGGGTGTTAGGAAACTACTCTTTCTTCATCTCCTATCATGTAGTTGATGTTGTGCTAAGTATATTTCTCTCATTCTCTCATAGATGGTGAGAATGAGCACGGCAGATGTACCTTATCATGGAGGAGTTATTCCCCTTATTGCTAGAGGCCGAGGGAGGGCTCCAGCTCATGGTAGAGGACGAGAACGTCCAAGCGTTGCCCCAGCTATGCCGCCAGTGGATCCAGTGGAGGATCCTATTATTGAGGAGCAAGGCGAGGTGCCCGCAAAAGAGTCATCCCTAGTGTATTTCATGTCTGGCCCAGGATTCCAGGAGGTCATGGGCCATATGCTGCGGTTTATGGATTTCATGACTCATGCTGGTTTATTTCCAGCAGACCCAGCCACATCTCAGGTGGGAGGGGGAGAACAGACCCCTACCGCTCAGTCTCTAAGGCATGCAGCTACCGTATATCAACCCCAGGCGCACTACCCATGGGCGGAGCTCAGCCAGTTACAACAGCTATACCTGAGCCCAGACCAGTTGCGGCCGGCGAGCCGCAGAAACTATTGGGAAGGGACATACCGCACAACATGAGGATATTGGAGTCCCATGGGGTGGACTTTACCACCTTTCAACTGGAGGGCAGGGCCCGTATATGGTGGTAGTCCTATCTTCTCGGCAGACCAACAGATTCTCTGCCCTTCACTTGGGACCGGTTCACATGTATCTTTATGGATAGGTATATTCCACAATCTAAGAGGGAAGAGTTTGAGCAACTCCAGCAGGGTCAGATGTCCATGACCGACTATGAGGTGAGATTCTCTGAGTTGTCTCGCCATACACTTATGATACTTTCTACCGATGCAGAGAGAGTGCAGAGGTTCGTTGCAGGTTTGCACTCTGGTATTCATGCCACTATGGCCTGAGAGGTTGACATAAGGACTGCTTACGAGCTAGTTGTGGAGATAGCTTAGAGGATCGAGGGTGTTCATCAGCAGAGCTGAGAGCAAATGCTACCGGACAAGCGGTTCCGTTATTCTGGAGGGTTTAGTGGTGCTCCGTCTGGGGTCAGAGTTCAGTTTGGGAGAGGTTAGCCTAGCAAGCCCACATATCCAGCACCGCCGCCTTCTCAGGGTGCTCTCGTGCGGCCCTATTTCAGTGCCATTCCAGAGAGCTCCTACCACCCACCAGCTATTCAGGGCTCCTCCAATAGGTATTCAGGCCATTAGGGTCATACTTCAGGTTAGCAGTCCACCCTTCTCAGGGGTTGTTACGAGAGTAGGGATCCTGGCCACATGAAGAGGTTCTGTCTAGACTTTGGGGCAAGGAAGTACAATAGGGTCATCAGCCTATGATTACAGCACCAACTACCACACCAGTCGTCCGTCTGCCCAGAGGTAGAGGGCAGGTGGGTAGGGGTCGTCCTACAGGTGGAGGCCAGACAGGTAGATGCCAGTCAGATGGAGCTCCATCGAGGTTCTATGCTTTTCTGGCTAGACCAAATGTAGTGGCCTCAGATGCTGTGATCACATGTACTATTTCTTTCTGCTATAGGGATGTTTCAGTACTATTTGATCCAGGGTCTACATATTCATATATTTCATCTCTATTTGCTCATTTCCTGGGTGTTCCTCGTGAGTCCTTGGATGCTCCTATTTATGTGTCCACTCCAGTGGGTGATTCTGTTATTGTGGATCGGATCTATCGGTCATGTATTATTTCTTTCTATGGTTATGAGACAAGAGAGAATCTTCTGTTGCTTGATATGACCGACTTTGAGGTCATCCTGGGCATGGATTGGTTGTCTCCATATCACGCCATCCTTAATTGCCATGCCAAGACCGTTACCTTGGCGAATCCAGAGTTTCCTAGATTGGAGTGGAAGGGTTTATCTATCAGTGCACCTAGTCGATCATCGTAGCTTATGGGGTGTCCTGTGAGGTTTACACCAATCATCGTAACTTGCAGCATTTGTTCAAGCAGAGGGATCTCATTTTGAGGAAGCGTAGGTGGCTTGAGTTACTAAAATATTATGATATTACCATTATCCGGTCAAGGCGAATGTGGTTGCGGATGCCTTGAGAAGAAAGGAAGAGAGTATAGGTAGTTTGGCATTCATTTCAGCAGAGGAGATGCCATTAGCTTTGGACATTCGGTCCTTGGCTAACATACTGGTGAGGTTGGAAATTTCAGAGCCCAGCCGAGTTCTTGCATGTGTCGTCGCCCAGTCTTCACTATTCTAGCAGATCAGGGCTCGCTCGTACGACGATCCGCACTTATTGGTTCTTAGGGAGATGATACTATAGAGTGGTGCCAAAGAGATTACTATCGGTGAGGATGGTGTTCTGTGACTCCAAGGTCATTTATGTGTCCCTAATGTTGATGGGTTGAGGGAAAGGATTCTAGAAGAGTCACACAATTCTCGGTATTCTATTCATCCGTGTGATACAAAGATGTATCGTGACCTGAGGCAGTATTATTGGTGGTGGCGAATGAAGAAGGACATAGTCGAGTATATAGCGAGGTGCCAAAATTTCCAGCAGGATATGAGCATCATAGGCCAGGTGGCCTACTCCAACAGATGGTTATACTTGAGTGAAAATTGAAGCGCATCACTATAGAATTTGTAGTTGGGTTGCCGCAGAACTTGAGGAAGTTTGATGCAGTTTGGTTGATTGTTGATAGGCTGACTAAGTCAGCATACTTCATTCCGATTGTGACCACGTATTCTTCGGAGATGTTAGCCCAGATTTACATTCAGGAGATTGTTCTGTTGTATGGTGTGCCTATTTCCATCATATCAGATAGAGGCCCTCAGTTTACTTCGCATTTCTGGAGGGCAATACAGAGTGAGTTAGGGACCCGGGTAGAGCTCAGTACAACCATTCATCCGCAAAATGATGGGCAGTCGGAGCAGATAGTTCAGATCTTGGAAGATATGCTCAGAGCATGTGTGATTGACTTCGAAGGGTAGTGAGATCAATTCTTGACTTTGGACGAGTTTTCTTACAATAACAGTTATCAATCCAGCATCGAGATAGCTCTATTTGAGGCTTTATATGGCCGGCGATGTCGTTCACCCATCGGATGGTTTGAGCCCGGCGAGGCTAAGTCATATGGTACTGATCTAGTGAAGGATGCCTTGGAAAAGGTAAAGTTGATTTAAGTGCAATTTCGCACAGCACAGTCCAGACAGAAGAGTTATGCGGATCAGAAGGTGCATGATTTATCATTTATGGTGGGCGATAAGGTTATTTTGAAAGTCTCACCTATGAAGGGGATCATGAGGTTCAAGAAGAAGGGCAAGTTGAGACCAAGGTCTATAGGTCCATTTGAGGTGTTGAGGCGAGTTGGTGAGGTTTCTTATGAGCTTGCCTTGCCTCCCAATCTATCGGGAGTTCATCCAGTGTTCCACATGTCTATGCTCCAGAATGTCATGCCGGCAGGTCGCATATGTTATAATACATCACGGTACAGTTAGATGAGCGCCTGGGTTACGAGGACGAGCCAGTTGAGGTCCAAGAAGATTTCTGCAGCAAAAGTTCAGTGGAGGGGTCAACCAGTTGAGAAAGCGACTTAGGAGACCGAGGAGGACATGCGGAGCAGATATCCACACTTATTCGGCACTCCAAGTACGATTCTAGACCCGTACGAGGACGAATGTTTGTTTAAGAGGTGGAGAATGTAACGAACCGACTGGTCATTTTACTTTATAGATCCATGTTCCCCTCAATAATACCCTTTGTATGTTCATATATTAGTTCATGATTTGCGGGAATGATTAGTTCGGGTTTGTAAGGGTTCGGGTTGAAATCGGAACACTTAGTTCTGTGTTATTAGCTTAAAAGGGGTAAGTGTGATTTGGGTCAACAATTTTAGTAAATGACCTCAGAAAAAGGATTTGACGGTCCCAAAATGTTCGTATGATGATTTTGGACTAGGGCGTATGTCCGGATCGGGTTTTGAATGACCCGGGAGCGTTTGGGCGCCTAAAGTTGAAAATTGGCTCATTGAAGGTTTTAAAGTTCTTTAAATTTGGTTTGAAGTAGGTTTTGGTATTATCAAGGTCCGTTTGGTGTAATTTCGAGTAGTTTAAGTATGATTCGGCGCGTTCGTAGTGAGTTGGGAGAACATGAAGTTGATAAGTTGATTAGATTTGGTTTGGAGTGTGATTCTTAATTTTGATGTAGTTTTACCCGTTCCGAGGGTTCGAGTGAGTCCGTCTTATGTTTACGAACTTGTTGGTATATTTTGACGAGGCCTCGAGGGCCTCGGGTGCTACTCAAACAATGCACGGATCGAGTTTGGGCTTGAAAGGGCTGCTGGTGCACTAGATCTAGTGTTCCCGCACCTTCAAGCTTTTTGGCCGCAGGTGCGAGCTCTTAGCCGCATAAGCGGTTTGGTGTGAGTGGTTATTGGCCCGCAGAAGCAGCGGAACATTCGCAGAAGCGGCCTCGCTTCTGCGATGGAAAGGCCGTAGGTGCAATAAGAGGCTGGCCAGGCCTCGACCGCAGGTGCGCTCCAGTTTTCGCAGAAGCGGGAGCCCATCTGCAGAAGCGGAGTCAGCCAGCCTGGGCTAGGACCGCACCTGGGATCGAGTTTCCGTAGGTGCGGCGCCGCAGATGCGGCCCATGGTCCGCAGAAGCGAAAACGCTGGAGGCAGTGAGGTCCATTAAATACGGGACTTAGGCCATTTTTGGTTCATTTATTTCACTTCTTGGGCGATTCTGAAGCTTCATAGAGAGGGATTTCCACCTAGCTATTGAAGGTAAGTAATTCCTACCAAATGTAAGTTAAATACATAGATTATGAGTAGATTGTAACATGTAAGATTGTGAAACTTATGGGTTTAGGTGAAAACCCTTGGTTTTTGATAGAAATGAGATTTAACCACGAAAATAATTACGGAATTGGGTAAAAATTATATATTTGAGTTCGTGAGGTTATGGGTAACAATTATCTTCGAAATATTTCGAAATCCGGACACATGGGCCCAGGGGTAAATTTTAGGAATCTTCCAATATGGGTTGGATAATTACTCTAATAGTTAAATTATGAACTTTTGAACATGTATTGACTAATGTATATAATATTTGGCTAGTTTCGGATTGTTCGGCACCGGGTTGAGGCTTTGAAACGAATTTGTGGGTCAGAAGTGAGCTTGATAACGAGGTAAGTCTCTTGCCTAACCTTGTAAGTGGGAACTCATCCCCTTAGGTGTATTTTGTTGTGAGTTATTTGTATGGGGAGCCACGTACGCACTAGGTGACGAGAGTCCGTGCGTAGTTATATTTCATGAGATATCCGAATAATTTTAGATTTACATCATACTTTAATTGTACTGTCATATTGTTATGTATTTTAATTATCTTGAATAGGACTGAGGCTAGAGACATTAAAGTTGAAAAACTTCCAATTTAGAATTCTTATTTTGGGGAAGAAATTATGAATATTTAATATATCTGAGTAATCCACGTCTCTCGCGTCGCAAGTACTTCGCGAGCGAGGTAAACTTCTCTATTCTCATGGGAGAGGGCCGTTCGCCTCGAAGTGTAATAGATGCATCTATGGTTCGTGTTGTTCGACCCTCGACAGTGCACACATTATATATATTTTTGGACCAGGCCGTATGACCTTAGCATAAATCGTGCGTAATAATACTCGTAGCTTGATTACACTTGATATTACTTTATGGCTCGAGAGGTTATAAATGTATTAAATGACAGAAATTGATTTGGGGTTAAAGATGTTGGTTAGAGATTTTGAAATTTATTATCAGTTAATGGGTCATTTACTTACTGCTTGATATTGTGTTATTGTTATTCTTTTCATGGCTTATACATGTTTAAAATTCCTGTATTTTATTGTTGGCCCATAGTAATTGTCGATGTCGACCCCTCATCACTACTTCTTAGAGGTTAGACTGGATACTTACTGGGTACATGTTGTTTATGTACTCACGCTACATTTTTCACTAATCGTGAAGGATTTGAGGCAGGTGCATCTGCCAGTTATCCCGGCGCGTACCCCAGATACTTCGAGACCGAGTGGTGAGCTGCTTTCCGAGTCCGTTCTGCAGCACCCGGAGTCTCTCTTTTGCATTTATTTTCTGTCTACTCTATTTCAGACAGTAGTATAGTGTTTTGTATATTCTACTAGTAGCTCATACACTTGTGACACCGGGTCTTGGAAAAGATGCTAGTAGACATTCAATAGTTTTGAGTTTTTATTTCACCACACTTGTTATTATATTTGTTTATGCTTTATTTTATTAAATCTTTCACCTCTCACTTGCTTAATAATTAAAAATTAACTATTTCGAAATTGTTAAAAAGAATACACACATAGCTAATTCACCATTGGCTTGCTTAGCGTCGACGTTGGGCGTCATCACGATATATACGAGAAATTGGGTTGTGACAAACAAATACCAAAGTATCTGAATTCATGAGTTAGTACAGACTTCAGCTTCCAATTAAATGCATTTATGACAGACCGTAGTTAGGTGCTGACTAAGTTATAATGCCAATATACTTATAGCTTTACAAATTGATTGTGAATTTGTGATGGAACATACCTTAAACTCTAAGAATCTAAAGTTTCCATCAGATCCCAAAGGAAACAATAGAGATGACTATACGTGAGCAGTTTCTAAGACTGCAATCATTAAAAATGACAAATCAAATAAATGCATTTTCACCACCTACACCAAATGATAGTGGCCCTGATTCCAATGTGTTCAAGTTTCTTGTTTCAACATGTGGTGTGAATGGTGTAGATAGCTATATTATTTCGCTAGTTTTTAACATATGTATCTTAAGATGGCCCTCTAGCAAGTACAGATGAGTCCTGCAATTATCTGTTAGATTACTGCAGACCACAAGATAAATCACAGCCAGGAACAAATTTCAAAGAAACCAGAATATGACTACCACTTGCTATGTTGGATCTAAACACATTGAGACATTTTTGTATCCATTGAAGATATTTGTTTTGAGCTTTTCCACTCATAGTGTCTTATGATAACTTTGGTCGTAAATTGTGGTCGTATGTACAAGGGCTAGAGCACGGTGACTTACGCTCCACGAATGTAACGATTCGATCGGTCGTTTTTCTTTCTAGATCTTTGTTCCCCTAACTAAGACTCCCCGTATGTGCTTTTACTGTTTTATGACTTGCGAGAATGATTAGTTCAAGTTAGGAAGAGTTCGGATATAAATCGAAATACTTAGTTCCTTAATATTGGCTTAAAAGGGTTAAAGTTTGACTTGGGTCAATAATTTTACTAAACAACCTTGGAACCGGGATTTGAGGGTCCCAATAGATTCGTATGATAATTTTGGACTAGGGCGTATGTACGGATCAGGTTTCGGATGATTTGGAAGCGTTTCGACGCTTAATATTGAAAGTTGGCGTATTGAAGGTTTTCAAGTTCTTTAAATTTTTTTGAAGGAGGATTTGGTGTTATCGAGATCCTTTTTGGATTTCAAGCCTCGGAATAGCTCCGTATGGTGATTTGTGACTCGCACGCAAAATTTGGTATCATTCCGAGCAGTCTAAGTATGATTCGGCACGCTCGGAGTAAGTTGGAAAAATATGAAGTTCATAAGTTGATTCGATTAGGTTTGGAGTGTGATTCTTAATTTTGATATTGTTTTACGTGTTCCGAGGGTTCGAGCGAGACCGTTTTATGTTTATGAACTTGTTTGTATGTTTGGGCGAGGCCTTGGGGTCCTAGAGTTCTATTCGGACGATGCGCAGAACAAGTTTGGGCTTGAAAGAATTGTTGAAGTAGCAACTGATGCAATCGCACCTGCGAAGAACCTGCCGCAGGTGTGAGCTCGCAGAAGTGGCCTGGCGTGGGCTGGTTAGTGGTCGTAGAAGCGGAGAAGGAGTCGCACCTGCGAACGCGCAGGTGCGAGGAGTTGATGTCACGACCCGAAATTTCTACCTTCGGGACCGTGATGACGCCTAGCATTTCACTTGCTAGGCAAGCCAACATTAGAATAATATAATCCATTTTAGAACAATTTTTTTAAATTTATTAATAACAAAGAAACTAATGCGGAAGTAAAGTCTAAAATGTAGTAAATAATCCATAAAAATAACGGAGTCTAAATACCATCCCAGAATTTGTGTCACAAGTGCACGAGCTTCTAGAATAATACAAATAAAGGTCTGAATAAAATAAAGTTGTCTGGAAACAAACACACAGCTAAAGTAAAGTAGACGGGGACTTCAGAACTGCGAACGCCGTGCAGTTATACCTCAAGTCTCCTCTGGTAGATGAAATCCGAGCAAGTCTATGGTACGCCGCTGGGATCAACTTCGTAATCTGCACAAGAAGTGCAGAGTGTAGTATCAGTACAACCGACCCCATGTACTGGTAAGTGCTGAGCCTAACCTCGACGAAGTAGTGACGAGGCTAAGGCAGGTCACTTACATTAACCTGTACGCAATATTAGTAACAACAACAAATAATAGAAATAAATCAGGTAACTCATTTATAATAGTTCAAGTCAACTCGGCAGTCATAACCAATTATTATTTCAAGAAATTTCTGTTTCTGCGTGCAAACCATTCCCACAATATATTAATTTTCAATCCTCCAATATATTTATTTTAATCAACAATATATATATAGACTTTTGAATAAGTCTGCTGCGGCGTGCAATTCGATCCCCTAATATAGACTTTTAAATAAGTTTGTTGCGGCGTGCAATCCGATCCCCCAATATAGACTTTTAAATAAGTTTGTTGCGGCATGCAATCCGATCCCCCAATATAGACTTTTAAATAAGTCTATTGCGGCGTATAATCCGATCCCCCAATATAGACTTTTAAATAAGTCTGTTGCAGCGTACAATCCGATTCCAAATATAGACTTTTAAATAAGTCTGTTGCGGCGTGCAATCTGATCCCCCAATATATATTTACTTTCATTTATGTTGCGGCGTGCAACCCGTTCCCCCCAATATAACTTTAAACAACTCATAAATGTAATAAAAATTACTCCAATAAATACCACGTCCAATGAGAAACTATTAAGTATCAAGGCACACAATAATTATAATTTATTTATGAACAAACAATGGCAATTAGTAATTAATTGTGAAAATCATAGAAAAAATAGGCAGTTTAATATTTAGTATGTTAAATGTCAAATAACAATTAAGACACATAAATTAAATAGCATGTAACAATTATTGCAGGAATTCAAGGATTAATTTTGACAAAGAATAGGAGAGAAATAATTATTATAACAATTAATTCATGATTTAAAACGATTTATGATTTTCAAGTAATTATGCAAACAATTAATTTGACGAAGTATAGACACTCATCACCTCGCCTATACGTCGTTCACATGCATTTCACATAATAAATAGTTTAAGGGTTCTATTCCCTCAAGTCAAGATTAACCACGACACTTATCTCGCTTTGTAATTTTAATCAATTACTCGACCACAACTTTTACTTTTACATTTGACTCCAAAAGCTTCAAATCTATTCACAAACAATTCGATATACTCAATACAAATCGTAGGAATTAATTCCATATGAATTTACTAATTTTCTGGATAAAATTCGAAATTCACTTTTAAAACTGAAAGTGGGGCCGAAGTTTCAAATATCGGAAAAACTTACGAAATTCGAACACCCATTCCGAGACGAGTCCAACCACACAAAAATTATCAAATTCCGATGTCAAATGGACCTTCAAATCTTAAATTTTTTTTTTTGGAAGATTTTATAAAACTCTAATTTTTCTCCCAAACTTTTACGGATTCATGATATAAATGAGTATGGAATCATAAAATATAATCAATATAGGATAAGGAACATTTACCCCAATATTTTTCCGTGAAAATCGCCCAAGAATCGCCTTTACCCGAGCTCAAAAATGAAAAATGGTTGAAAATGGGACGAATCCCATTTTCCAGAACTTAAGTTCTGTTTCTCGAATATTTACCCTTCGCGAACGCGGTCAGTGCCTTGCGTTCGTGAAGCACATTTTTGTGCTGCCAAAACTATGCTCTTCGCGAACGCGAAGGCAACCTCAAGAATGCGAAGCCTTTCCAAGTTTGGCCTTCGCGAACGCAATACACCCTACGCGAATGTGAAGCTTTATCGCATGGTGCCCGGCCAGGCCTCGCCTTCTACGCGAACGCGAACGCGAACGCTTCCACGCGTTCGCGATGAACACTGCCCTCTACCCTTTGCGAACGCGCCTCCCTCTTCATGAGTGTGAAGAGTAATTTTCACCTGCCTCAAGTTCCTCTTCGCAAACGGGATTCCTTTATCGCGAAAGCGAAGAAGGAAACCATGCAGTGCTTCAGGAAATTTTCCAGCAGAGTACCAAGTCCAAAATTCAACCCGTTAACCATATGAAACTCACCCGAGCCCTCGGGGTTGCAAACCAAAATGGACACAAGTCCAAAAACCTCATACGAACATGCTCGCGCGATCAAATTGCCAAAATAACACCTAGAACTATGAATTAGACACCAAATCAAAGGAAATTTTCAAGAAAGCTTTAAAACATATATTTTCACAACCGGACGTCCGAATCACGTCAAATCAACTTCGTTTCTCACCAAATTCGGCAGACAAGTGATAAATATTATAGTGGACCTATACTAAGCTCCGAAATGAAAATACGGACCTGGTGTCAATAAATCCAACATCAGTAAATTCTTAAAAATCATTAAGCTTTCAAGCTTTTAATGTTTTATCAAAATTCCATATCTCGGGCTAGGGACCTCGGAATTCGATTCCGGGCATATGCCCAAGTCCCAAATCATGATACGGACCTATCAAAACTATCAAAACACTGATCTGAGTCTGTTTGCTCAAAATGTTGACAAAAGTCAACTCAGTTGAGTTTTAAAGCTCCATTTCACATTTTAATCCATTTTTCACATTAAAACTTTTCGGAAAATTTTACGGACTGCGAACACAAGTCGAGGAGTGATAAATGGTGCTTTTTGAAATCTTAGAACACAGAATTAATTATTAAATTTAAAGATGATATTTTGGGTCATCACAATTGATCGCAGAAGCAGAAGGGGATCGCAGGTGCGACACATTCGCCGCAAAAGCGGGATCGCAAACGCGATCCTACGTATGTAGAAGAAAGAGTGGAAGACCTGGGAATGGTCCGAACCTACAAGGATTTATCCACAGAAGCGGAGCCGCAGGCGCGGAGCAGTATGATCGCATGTGCAAAACCACTAAAGGCAGTGAGGTTCATTTAATGTCGGGACTTAGGTTATTTTGGCTCATTTCTTTTGTAACGACCAGAATGGTCGTTGTGCTTTCTAGATACCAGTTCCCCTAAATAAGACTTCCCGTTTATGCTTTTACTATTTTATGACTTGCGGAGATGGTTAGTTTGGGTTTGGAAGGGTTCGGGTTAAAATCGGAACACTTAGTTCCTTAATATTGACTTTAAAAGGTTAAGTTTGACTTGGGTCAATATTTCTAGAACATGAACTCGTAACTGGGATTTGACGGTCTCAATAGGTTCGTATGATGATTTTGGACCTATGCGTGTATTCGGATCAAGTTTTGGATGACCCGGGAACGTTTCAGCGCCTAAAGTTGAAAGTTGGCTTATTGAAGGTTTTGAAGTTCTTTAAATTTAGTTTGAAGTAGGTTTGGTGTTATCGAGGTCCGTTTGGAATTAAGATCTTAGGAATAGCTCCGTAGGGTGATTTAAGACTTGCTCGCAAAATTTGGTGTCATTCCGAGTAGTTTAAGTATGATTCGGCACGTTCGGAGCAAGTTGGAAAAACTTGAAGTTCATAGGTTGATTCGATTTGGTTTGGAGTGTGATTCTTAATTTTGATGTTGTTTACACGTTCCGAGAGTTTGAGCAAGTCTATATTATGTTTACAAACTTGTTGGTATATTTGGTCAAGGCCCCGAGTGGCTCGGGCGAGTTTTGGATGGGGTTCCGATCGAATTGGGCCATATTGAAGAGTTGGCAGTTGTTGTTGCTGGTGCGACCGCTTCTGCGGAAGTTTGGTCGCAGAAGTGAGGTGAACCTCGCAGAAGAGGCTTGGGCATCCTGGGCGGGAAGTCGCAGAAGCTAAGAAACGAGCGCACCTGCGAAAGTGCAGGTGCGAGCCAGAGGACTACTAAAGCGGTCAAGGTGGCAAGAGCGGCATGGACGCCGCAGAAGCGGAACCGCAGAAGCAGGCCTTTTGTCCGCAGAAGCGAAGGTAGGACAACTGGGGGAGGGCCGCATCTGCGATGCATTTTCTGCAGATGCAGAGCCGCGGAAGCGGCCATTTCTCTGCAGAAGCGGAAGTCACTGGGCAGTGAGGTCCATTTAATACGGGACTTAGGCCATTTTTCGTTCATTCATTACACTTCTTAGGCGATTTTGGAGCTTCTTAGAGAGGAATTTCTACCTAGCTATTGAAGATAAGTAATTCCTACCCAATGTAAGTTAAATACATAGATTATGGCTAGATTTTAACATGTGAAATTGTGCAAATTATGGGTTTAAACGAAAAACCTAGATTTTGATAAAAATGAGATTTAACCACGAAAATAATTGTGGACTTGGGTGAAAATTATATATTTGAGTTCGTGAGGTTATGGGTAATATTTATCTTTAAAAATTCTCGAAATCTAGGCATATGGGCCCGAGGTTGAATTTTAAGAATCTTCCAATTTGGGTTGGGTAATTACTCTAATAGTTAAATTATGAACTTTTGAACATGTATTGATTAATTTATATAACATTTGACTAGTTTTGGATTATTCGGCACCGAGTTGAGGCTTTAGAACGAATTTGTTGGCCGAAAAGTGAGCTGAGACGAGGTAAGTCTCTTGCCTAACCTTGTAAGAGGGAATTTACCCCATAGGTGCTTTAAATTACTATTTGCTTCTAATTGTGGGGACTACGTTGTTACACCCTGTGCGTCCCAAGGTGACGTAATGAATACGAGACTTGTTAATTATGATTTAAATGAATTTAAATTCATAATATGACTATATATGATGTTTGGATAGATAATATAAAGTTTGGCAAAAATTGAATTAAAGTTGCGCAAAAACCAACTAAGGATTTGCCTTTAATAAAGCTTTTTGAGAAATACATTTTGAGTGGTATATGGGTCTTTTGGGAAATATTATATGCCAAATTGAAGGTCTTGGAATGTAGTTTCCAACTCTCTTAACCGTTCATTCATACGACATCCGAATTAAAATATATAAGCGTCCGAAGATGGGCCAATGCGAAAGTGCCAAGTAGTACCTTTTTGACTTTTAAAAATACGGGATATTTACATCTCTTTCTCCATTTGTACAGAGAGCACGACCAAATAACACCCTAACCTTACCCTTAAGCTCTCTACAAGGGTTTCAAAGAATATTATCATCCCGAGCACAAAATCGAGAAGCGATAACATTAAAACTGTTACATCTCCCGTTTCGTACGTAAAAGTTTCGTTTTCAGTTAATCGACGTAGACGCGAGGATGAGATTATTTTGAGGTTAACGTATTTATGCTATTTATAACAAACGATAAGTAAGTGCCTTGAAGGATAAATGGTACACGAATTAAAGAAAATGAGTTTCGTTGAAGATTGTCGATTTGGGATAAAATACGGTCTGAGCTATAATACCCGATATATATGGACTAGTACCATACAAGGTACCATATGACCGTAATAATACGATGTATAAAGTGTATTAAAATAATTAGAATTTTAAATAATTTGAGATAATTCTTAATTATACGGGTAATTGATTAATCACCGGATAACGAAATATTACCTAATTAGTTAATAAATTATAAGATAATATTACCTCCCCCCCCCCAAACGTGCCAGGAAGCCACTTTCCAGATAAATGACTCTTAGTCACTTTGGATTATGTGACAACCTAGTATGTTAGTTACAAGATATCTCATGCCTAATATTTTAATTTTCTAACAACACTTTAATTCTAAGACTTTTAACAAAAACTTTCCTTAACTTCAGTAACTCACTTCTCTTAACGTTTCTGTTAAGCATAGTCATAATCTCTTCAAACTTCACCAAGACTTTTCTAACTCTTTTCATAGTTAAGAATACAAGACATTTCATTTCTAATTCATTTCTAACAATCAGACGTGATTTCTTCATTTCTAACACTACAACGTGATTTCTTCAACCAACGAGATTTTTTAGCACAGTAGCAACGTGAGATTTTGTGATTCTAAGGGAGTACGGTGTAACCTTTTCCAAAAATATCATACGGAATTTTCCCTACTTCAGATATGTTAAGGCTATCCCTTCTTTCCTTTTGGCGTGATCCAAATAATATAAATGAAACGAGCAAAGTACGCAACTTTTATAAATGACTCTATCCATAGAAATACTAGGGGTGTCTATATTCATGATTCCCCATGTGAATTATTATTATATCTTCTGTTCATGGGTCTAAAAAAATACGTATTTGATAAAGTATCCGAAAGGCATATTGATATTTATGATATTCCGAGAAATCTTATTAATGTAATTCTTATGCATTTCATGCATTTATACATGTACATTTACCCATGACCAGATGACGTTATATATGCGTATATTATATGTATATAAGATATGGAAAAAGGTTATGGCGTTATATACACACCACCACCTGATCAGTTGGTATATGTTGATGATGTTGCCCACAGTAGCCGAGACGATATGACGGGATGCCCTCAGAGGCTTGATGATGATATATATACACCTATACCTATGCATGACATGACATTTATATGCACGTGCATGACACTATAAATGTTTCAAAATTTACAAAGTTATCCAGATTTACAGATGGATTTCTTTATTCCATGTTTCATCTATGTCTTTTATATACTGATTTTCATGCCTTACATACTCAGTACATTATTCGTACTGACGCCCTATTTCCCAGGGCCTGCGTTTCATGCCCATAGGTGCATGTAGGAAAGCTGACGGTCCCCCTTCTTAGGATCCTTGATCAACGAGAGTTGGTGTGCTCCACTTGATCCGGAGCTGCTTTTGATTTTGGTACGATATGCTTGTATACATATATGGGTATGACGTGGCTCAGTCCCGTCTTTGTACAGTTGTATTTCTATTAGAGGATTGTAGACATTTATGTATAGTCGGATAGTGTGCGGCCTTGTCGGCTTCCAGTTTTGGGTATATAGTTGTCTATAGCAGCCTTGCTGGCCCGTCCCATTGTATTCTGTATGTATATGTATATATATCTTTTGGACAAGTTTCCATCACGTATGTTATTCATGTTTATGTCTTAAACGCATGCTTAAGAATGTTCGACATGTAGGATTCAGGCACCCGTCGCGGCCCATCGGTTTGGGTCATGACAAAAGTTGTATCATAGCAGTTTTGTCCTAGGGTTGTCTACAGACCGTGTCTAGTAGAGTCTTGTTTATGGGTGTTTTGTGCACTACACTTATAAACAGGAGGCTACGGGACATAGGATGTTATCCTCTCTTTTTATCTTAGATCGTGCGACATAAGAATCTATATTCCTAACGATATGTTATATTTTTAGCAATGCCTCCAAAGTCCGTGGCTGGTGAGATTACTAGTCGAGCGCCACGAGTGACCAGGGCTCGGGGGGAGTCTCATAGTGAAATTCCATCTCAGACTTCACATACCCCGCCCTCTTCAGGAGAGCTCCGAGGGGCACCATATCCAGCGCCCGCCCCTGTACGTTCAGCCCCTCAGCCGGATACACCGGGTCAGGAGATGAGAGAGGCTATTCAGCTATTAACTCGATTAGTAGCCGAACAGGCTCAGCGTCAGGAAGTAGGTATTGGTCATATAGATAGGTCCGTCAGTGCAAGGGTTCGTGGTTTCATTAATTTAGACCCTCCGGTATTCACGGGGGCAGATCCAAACGAGGACCCTCAGGTATTTATTGATAGATGCAGAGGACGTTGAGGGTAATGAAGGCCACTGCGACTGAGTCAGTTGAGCTAGCTGCCTATTGACTCCAAGATGTTGCAGTTAATTGGTACGAGTCGTGGGAATTGTCCAGAGGTGAGGATGCCCCTCCAGCAGTATGGCAAGAGTTTACAGAAGCTTTTCTTCATCATTATCTGCCACCAGAGCTTAGACGGGCCATAGTTGATAGGTTCTTGACCCTTCGGCAGGGTAACCTGAGTGTTCGAGAATACAATCTTCAGTTTGATTCGTTGGCTAGGTATGCTCCCACTATTGTATCTAAGATGGAGGATCGGGTTCACCGGTTCGTGATGGGATTAGAGCCGCACTTTCTTAACGATTGTACGTCGGTCTCACTTCAGCCAGACATGGATATTTCTCATATTCAGGCATACGCTCAGGGTGTAGAGGAGCGTAAGCAGAAGCAAAGGGCCGATCGTGAGCATGATAGGGCCCAGAATAAGAGAGCGAGGTCTCCAGGTCCTTCTGGTAAGTTTCGAGGTTGTCAAAGACCACAATACCCGAGGTATCTAGACCAGCCATCGGCTAGTGTGCCCCCTCAGTTTGGCAGTAAGAGATTTGATCGGTCCACATATTCAGGGCCTGGTCAAAATTTCAGGGCCGCAGGTTCTCAGTATAGGGGTGAGTCAAGTCATATGAGGCAGCCCTTGCCATGATATCCTCAGTGTGGTAAGCAGCATGTTGGGCAGTGCCGTATGCGGTTGGGTGTTTGTTATACTTGTGGTTATCCGGGCCACGTTATGAGTGATTGTCCGATGAGAGGTGATGCAAGCATAGCTCAGCCAGCGGGATCTGTAGTTGGTTCATCATCATCAGTACGCCCCCCTGGGCAAGATTCACAAGATCCAATGAGTCGTGGTAGAGGCAGAGGTAGAGCATCTAGCTCGAGCGATCCTCAGAACCGCATTTATACGTTGGCAGGACGACAGGAGCAGGAGTCATCGCCTGATGTTGTTATAGGTATATTATCAGTCTTCTTATATGATATATATGCACTGATTGACCCAGGTTCTACCTTATCATATGTTACTCCGTTGGTTTCTAGTAAGTTTGGAATAAAACCTGAATTGGTTAAACCTTTTGAGGTGTCTACATCTGTTGGGGACTCAGTGGTAGCTAAGCGAGTATATAGGGGTTGTATAATATTAGTTCATAGTCGATCTACCGTAGCGGAACTAATCGAGTTAGATATGGTAGAATTTGATGTTATAATGAGTATGGATTGGTTGGCTTCTTGTCATGTCAACGTTGATTGTAGATCAAAGATAGTCCGATTTCAATTTCCAGGGGAGCCCGTTTTGGAGTGGAAAGGTAATACGGCATCGCCGAGAGGTAGATTTAGTTCCTATCTCAAGGCAAGGAAGATGATCAGAAAGGGTTGTATTTATCACTTAGTTCGGGTTCAGGATGTGGAAGTAGAGTCACCAACCATTCAGTCCATCCCTATGGTTAATGAGTTTCCCGATGTTTTTCCTGATGAGCTTCCGGGTCTTCTGCCAGAGCGAGAAATTGAGTTTGCTATTGATCTACTACCAAATACTCATCCAGTATCTATTCCTCCCTATAGAATGGCCCCCGCAGAGCTGAAAGAGTTAAAGTAACAACTAAAGGACTTGCTTGAAAAAGGCTTTATCAGACCTAGTACATCACCGTGGGGAGCACCTGTGTTATTGTGAGGAAGAAAGATGGTTCCTTACGGATGTGTATTGATTATAGACAGTTGAATAAAGTGACAATCAAGAATAAATACCCGCTCATGAGGATTGATGATTTATTTGATCAGTTTCAAGGTGCCAAGTGTTTTTCAAAGATAGACTTGAGGTCTGGGTACCATCAGGTAAGGGTTAATGAGGAAGATATTCCAAAGACAGCATTCAGGACCAGATACGGGAACTTTGAGTTTCGTGTTATGTCATTCAGTTTGACCAATGCCCCAACAGTATTCATGGATTTGATGAACCGTGTGATCAGGACTTTTTAGATCTGTTCGTAATTGTATTTATCGATGATATATTGGTGTATTCTCGTTCAGAGGCTGAACATGCAGATCATTTGTGTACTGTGCTAAGAGTTCTACAAAAAGGGAAGTTGTATGAAAAATCTCTAAATGTAAATTCTGGTTGAACTCTATAGCTTTCCTTGGGCATATCATCTCGAGTGAAGGTATCCGGGTTGATACACAAAAGATTGAGGCAGTAAAGACTTGGCCTAGACCCACGACACCGACGGAGGTTTGTAGCTTTCTCAGTTTGGCAGGTTATTACAGGAGATTTGTAGAGGTATTTTCATCCCTTTCAGCACCTTTGACAAAGTTGACTCAGAAGGGAGCAGAGTTTTAATGGACTGATGCTTGCGAACGGAGTTTCTAGGCATTGAAGGACAGATTGACTTCTGTACCGGTTCTAACGCTCCCAAAAGGGACCGATGGTTATGTTATCTATTGTGATGCTTCAGGCATTAGATTGGGTTGCGTGCTGATGCAGCATGGTAAGGTTGTAGCTTATGCTTCTAGACAACTAAGAAAGCACGAGAAGAATTACCCAACCCACTATTTAGAGTTAGTCGCAGCAATTCATGCACTAAATATATGGAGGCACTACTTGTATGGAATTCATATTGATATCTATATGGATCATAAGAGCCTCCAGTATATCTTCAAGAAAAAGGAATTGAATTTACGTCAAAGGAGATGGTTGGAGCTACTTAAAGACTATGACGTTTATATTTTATACCATCCGGGGAAGGCGACCGTAGTAGCCGATGCCCTCAGCCGTAGATCTATGGGTAGCATGTCATATTTATGGCTAGAAAAGAGGGGAATATCCCATGAGATTCATCAGGTAGCTAGTCTTGGAGTTCGCTTACTGGACTCGGGTGATATTGGAATTACTATTCAGGATACGACAACATCCTCTTTAGTAACTGAAGTAAATGAACGCCAGTACGAGGATCCTGTGTTAGTTCATTATTCTCATTATTCTATCAATCCAGGAGCAACAAAGATGTATCATGATATTAGGGAAGTATATTGGTGGGACGGAATGAAAAAGGATATAGTGGAATTTGTTGCTCAGTGCCCTAACTGTCAGCAGGTCAAGATTGAGCATCAAAAACCCAGTGGATTATTGCAGGCTATAGAGATTCTAACTTGGAAGTGGGAAGTAATCAATATGGATTTCATCGTAGGCTTACCTCGTACCTAGCGTAAGTTCGATTTGATATGGGTGATTGATGATAGGCTTACAAAGTCAGCCCATTTTCTGCCCGTTAGGACTACATATTCCGCGGTGGATTATGCAAGGCTTTATATTAAGGAGATAGTACGACTGCATGGTATCCCTGTATCTATTATCTTGGATAGGGGAGCTCAATTTACAGCCAACTTTTGGAGGTCCTTCCAAAAAGGATTGGGGACTCAGATAAGTCTTAATACAACTTTTCATCCCCAGACAGACGGACAAGCTGAGCGTACTATACAGATACTTGAGGATATGTTACGAGCTTGTGTGATAGACTTCATCTGCCGCTTATTGAGTTCGCATATAATAATAGCTACCATTGCAGTATTCAGATGGCTCCATATGAAGCTCTTTACGGATGGAAGTGTAGGTCGCCTATAGGGTGGTTCGATGTTGGGGAAACTACGTTAGTAGGACCACAATTGGTAAAACAGGCAATCGAGAAAATTAAGATTATACGGGAAAGACTATTAGCAGCTCAAAGCCATCAGAAGTCTTATGCGGATAATCGGCGGCGAGACTTGGAGTTTCAGGTTGACGACTGGGGTATTCCTAAAGGTATCACCGATTAAAGGTGTTATGAGGTTCGGTAAGAAAGGAAAACTTAGCCCTCGGTACATTGGACCATATAGGATCATATGCAAGGTAGTCCATGTAGCATATGAGTTAGACTTGCCTTCGGACTTAGAGTCTGTACATCCAGTCTTTCATGTGTCTATGCTCTGTAGATGTATCGGGGATTCTTCCAGAATCGTGTCAGTTGGCGACGTTCAAGTCACAGAGAAGCTATCATATGAAGAAACCCCCATTGCTATATTAGACAGACATGTTCGGAGATTGAGAACTAAAGACGTAGCTTCGGTAAAAGTACTCTGGAGAAACAACAATTAAGAATTTAAAAGTTTTTCCAAATTCTACAAACGACGCCGAACCACATCAAATCTAGTCTGAATGACCTCAAATTTTACACACAGGTCACAAATGATACTACGAACCTACAGCCACTTTCAGAATTCCATTCTGAGCTCGATATCAAAATTTCCACTATCGGCCGAAATCGCCGAAAAACTAATTTTTGCCAATTCAAGCCTAAATCTACTACAGACCTCCAAAACATATTCCGGACGCGCTCCTAACCCCAAAATCACTCAACGGAGCTAACGAAGTCGGCAAAATTCCATTCCGTATCCATCTTCACACAGTTTTGACTATGGTCCAAATTCTAAGACTTAAGCTCTCATTTAGGGACTAAGTATCCCAAAACACTCCGAAACTCAAAACCAATCATCCTGGCAAGTCACAATAGCAAAATTAGATATGGGGAAAGCAGTTAATAGGGGTTCGGGGCTCTAACTCTTAAGACGACCAGTCGGGTCGTTACATCATCTTTCGCCATTTCAAACCAAATTCCTCTACAGACCTCCAAATAGTTTTCCAGACATGCTCCTAAGTCCAAAATAACCATACGGAGCTATTGATATCATCAAAATTCCATTTCGGAGTTGTTTACTCAAAAGTCAACTCTCGGGTCAACTCTTTCCATTTAAGCTTCTAAATAAGAATTGTTCTTTTAATTCAAATCTGAATCTTCCGAAAATCAAACTCTACCACACCTGCGGGTCATAATACATATTGCAAAGCTGCTCGAGACCTTAAGTCACTGAACGGGGCGTTAATTCTTAAAATGACAAGTCGGGTCGTTACAAGATTCTACATTACCGCCACTTACTTGGCCCTAGTTCAAAGAAGGTTTCAGGGCCAAGTTTTTGCCGAGCAGTCAGATGGATGAGCTCCGACGTCAGTTCAAACATCTTAAATCGGGTAACATGTCAGTGACTGAATATGAGATGGAATTCACAAAATTGGCAGAATATGCACGTAATTTGATACTAACAGAGAGAGGAAAAGTGAGAAAGGTTCATTGAATGCTTAAATCCATATATGGCAAAAGATATGAATTCACATCAGGATGACATGAGTTATCTTCAGGTTGTCAATATCGCTACGCGTAAGGAGGCTTTTGATGAGATCGCTAGGGAAGCTAGAGATAACAACAAGAAGGCTAGAACAACAGGTATTTATAGTGGATTTTTAGTTGGGGGTTAAGAACATGAATCATTCAGCTCACATTCAATCAACGACTCACTCATATCCTTATCCAGCTCCACTCAGACATGGCCAGCAGAGTAAGGGTCAGGCCCCTCAGGGGCAAAGTTTAACTGGTCAGGGACAACCTCGGTTCTCCTATCCTATATGTCCTTCGTGCAACAAAAGATATCCAAGGAAATGACTTTTGGGTTAGAAAAGTTATTTCCACTGCCATGATCTGGGTCATATTAAGAGAGGGGAAAACTCCAACCACACATGCAACATCTATGGGTAATTCTATAGTTGCACCTCCTTCAGTTCGGGCATATAATACTCAGACTAGGTGTGGTGCCAATAGAGGTGGAGCTCAGGGAGGAGGCGGACCAGCCAAATTCTATGCAGTTCTAGACATGCAGAATGTTGAGGCAACTAACAGAGTTATTACAGGTATTCTCTCGGTTTGTGGTCTCCTTGCTTATGTATTAGTTGATCCTGGTTCAACTTTCTCCTACGTGTCTTTTTATTTTTGTGTCGAGTTTGGAAAAGCACCAGAAACATTAGGGGTTCCGTTTGAGGTTTCCACATCTATAGGGGAATCTGTTAAAGTTGAGTATATATTCAAAAAATGCATCATCACAATTCAGGGCCGAGAAACATTAGCCAAATTTGTTAGATATGATAAACTTTGACATCATAGCTAGCATGGACTAGTTATCTTCTTGTCATGCTACAGTTGATTGCCACGCGAAAATGGTTAAATTCTTATTTATTGGGGAAGATCCTATTATAATTAGAGGTGAAGTGGGTACGCCTGTGGGTAAGTTTATTTCTTACCTCAAGTCTAGAAAACTAGTAAGCAGTGGGTGTTTGGCGTATCTAGCACATGTGCGGGATATGAAAGTTGGCTCCCCAGTGCTTGAATCAATATCGATTGTGAAAGCATTTTCAAATGTGTTCCCGGATGATCTCCCTGGGATACCCCCAGATAGGGAGATTGAGTTTGGCACAGACACATTGCCAAGAACTCGATCAATCTTGATTCCTCCTTACAGAATGGCTCCATCTGAGCTAAATGAACTCAAGAAGCAGTTACAAGACCTCTTAGATAAGAGTTTTATTCGACCTAGTGTTTCACCCTAGGATGCTCCAGTGTTTTTCGTGAAGAAAATAGATGGTTTCCTACAGATATGTATAGATTACTGCCAGCTGAATAAGGTTACTATAAAACATGAATATCCACTGCCCAGGATAGATGACTTATTTGATCAGTTGCAGAGTGACGGGTATTTTTCAAAAATAGATCTGAGATCGGGATACCGTCAGTTAAAAATCAAAGAAGAAGACATCCCGAAACAGCTTTCAGGACTCGGTACGGTCACTATGAATTTTTAGTGATCTCCTTTGGGTTGACCAATGCACCAACAGATTTTATGGACTTAATGAATAGAGTCTTCAAGCCTTTCTTAGATACCTTTATCATAGTATTTATCGATGATATTTTAGTATATTCCCGTAGCAAGAAAGAGCATGAGAATCATTTGAGAACAGTTCTTCAAATACTCAAGGACCGTAAGTTTTATGCAAAATTTTCCAAATGTGAATTTTGGCTCGATACAATTACATTTTTGGGACACATGGTCTCGAAAGAAGGCATTAGAGTAGACCCACAGAAAATAGAAGCAGTTAAGAGTTGGCCTAGGCTGACGACCCCTACAGAGATTTGCAGTTTTCTAGGGTTGGCATGTTACTACTGCTTTGTAGAAAGGTTATCTACAGTAGCTTCCACGTTGAAAAAGTTAACTCACAAAAATGTGAAGTTCCAATGGTCTGAAGCTTGTGAGAAAAGTTTTCAAGAACTCAAGAATAGGTTGACTACATCCCCAATCCTGACTCTACCTACCCCTACGGGTAAATTTGTGATCTATTGTGATGCTTCTAGAGTAGGGTTAGGGTGTGTTCTTATGCAGAATGACAAGGTAATTTCTTATGCTTCTAGGCAGTTAAAGAATTATGAGGGAAATTACCCTACCCACGATCTTGCGCTAGCACCAGTTATTTTTGGTCTAAAAATATGGCGTCGCTACCTTTATGGAGAGCAATGTGACATTTATACAGATCACAAAAGTTTGCAGTATATATTCAAGCAGAAAGAGTTGAATCTGAGACACCGTAGGTGGTTGGAGTTTCTTAAAGATTATGATTGTAATATCCTTTACCATCCCGGCAAAGCGAATGTGGTTGCTGATGCTCTGAGCAGAAGATCCATGGGGAGTTTGACCAAGTTGTGTGTGGTCGAACGTCCAATAGTTAAGGAAGCCCAACAAATAGCTAGCCAAGGGGTTATCTCGATGAGAAGTATTATGGAAGGTTGATAGCAAGTATGGGTGCTAAGTCTACTTTAGTAGAGCAAGTTAAAGCCAAACAATTTGATGACCCTAGGTTGCTCAAGGAAGGTGTCCTCAGTGGCAAGATTAATAATTTTGCACTTTATGAGAATGGTGTGATGAGACTTGATCCCGTGCCAACGTAGAAGATATTCGAAGAGAGATTATGGTAGAAGCTCATAGTTATAGATATTCAATACATCCAAGTTCTACTAAAATGTATCATAATTTGAGGGATATTTACTGGTGGAACAATGTGAAGCGAGATATTGCAGATTATGTATCACGGTGCCTTATCTGTCAGCAAGTAAAAACTGAACACCGGAGGTCAGTTGGCTTAGCTCAAGTCATTGAAATACCAGAATGGAAATGGGAGAGAATAAATATGGATTTTGTGGTGGGATTGCCGCGAACTTTTAAGAAACATGACTCTATTTGTACGATGACCCAAAAGGTCATCTTATGTTTTAGAACTCGAATCTGATCTCTTAAGCCTTAAAAATCTAATTTTTATCCTTCTCGATTTGCGTGAATAGTCCGAGCAGGTTTTCGAAAAGCTTTTATGTTGAAAACTAATGAAAATAAGAATTTTTGCCTTAAAAGTTAATTTTTATTGACTTCGGTCAACATGTTTGGGAAACGGGCCCGGATCCGTGCTTTGACAGTCCCTGTAGGTTCGTATCAAATTATGGGACCTGGGCGTATGCCCGGAATCGAATTTGGAGGTTCCTAGCTTGAGTTATGAATTTTTGATGAAAATTAAAAGTTTGGAAATTATTTATTTTTAAGAATTGATTGATATTTGGCATTGTTAGTATCGGGTCCGTATTTTGGTTCCGGAGCCCGGTACAGGTTCATTACGATATTTAAGACATGTTTGTGAAATTTGGTGAGAAATGGAGTTGATTTGACGTGATTCAGACATCCAGTTGAGAAATTAGAAGTTTTAAAGTGTTCTTGAAAATTTCATTTGATTTGGTGCTTAAATTTAGAGTTTTAAGTGTTATTTTGGCGCTTTGATCGTGCGCGCAAGTTCGTATGATGTTTTTGGACTTGTATGCATGTTTGGTTTGGAGCCCCGAGAGCTTGGGCGAGCTGGGTCTCGCGAACGCGAAGGCTTGGCAGCCAGTACCCTTTGCGAACGCGACAGAGCTCTCACGAACGCGATGAACACTGTCGCCCAGCACTTAACAGAACCCAAAACGGGATTTTTGCCAAAAAACTCATTTTTCTAAAAAACCAAACGGTGAGGGGCGATTTTTCAAGAGTTATTCCTTCTCCAAATTGTTGGTAAGTGATTCTAAACCATTTCTTTTCAATTACCCATTACATTTCTTGAATTGTCAACCTAAAATCTAGAGTTTTCATGGTAGAATTAGGGGTTAGGATAGAAACTAGGGATTTCGAAAATTTGGGGATTTAGACCTCAATTTGAGGTCGGATTCCAAAACTAATTACATATTCGGGCTCGGGGGTGAATGGGTAAAAGGATTTTGGTCCGAACCTCGGGTTTTGACCAAGCGGGCCCGGGGTCGATTTTTTGACTTTTTGGAGGAAAATTTGGGAAATTTAATTTATGCAATATAATTAATTCCTTTAGCAATATTTGATATTATTGAGTCATTTTTGAATAGATACGAGTGGTTAGGACGTGAATTCCAAAGGGAAAGTTGTGATTGAGAATTAAGTGGCCTTCGGAGCGAGGTAAGTGTTGTGTCTAACCCTGACTTGAGGGAATTAGGAACCTTAGATTATTTGCTAAGTGAAATTCATGTGAGCGGCGTATATGTGAGGTGACGAGTACTTATGCGCCGCCAATTTACCTGTTTTTCCATGTTTCACTATTTTTTTCTGATATTGTCTCATTCCTATGCCAAATTGCTACGTGTTATACTAGTGTTGCTTAAATTATTGTTCTTATCATATTTACGGAATTTTCTGGTGATAATTGAATTTTTATTTCGAAGTTAAGATTGATATTATGGAACCAAATGTTGAAGTAAGGTTTTTACTGGTTATTCTACCTCCTTGTTGTTAATTATGCATTGCATTATGGTAAGGGAGAGTGTTAGTGCATGAAGGGTGATGCCGTGCCATATTGTGAGTGTTAATGCACGAAGGGTGATGTCGTGCCATATTGTGAGTATTAATGCACGAAGGGTGATGCCGTGCCATATTGTGAGTGTTAATGCACGAAGGGTGATGTCGTGCCATGATATGAGAGTAAAAGAACGAAGGGTGATGTCATGCATTCTTCTTTATTGTATTCACTATTGCTGTTGATTCATGGTATATTAACTTCTCCGGTGATCATTCTGTTATAGTTCTTTATCTTGTATTCCCCTCAGTATGTCTCCCCTCCCGACATTTCCTGTTTAGTTCTTCATTCCTGTTTTTTGCGTATACACTGTTAAATTATACAGGTTGATTGTAGGTGCCTTGCCTTAGCCTCGTCACTACTTCGTCGAGGTTAGGCTCGACACTTACCAGTACATGGGGTCGGTCATACTGATGCTGCACTTTGCACTTTCTGTGCAAATTTTGATACCGGCTCAGGTTGATCAAGATTTGCTATTGGTCCGCTGTCCGGAGACTCAAGGTAGATCTGTCGGCGTTCACAGACCTTGAAGTCCCCGTCTATCTTTTTATGTCCTATTGTTTTCTTTCCTTTAGACAGTTATATTTCTTTCAGACTATTACTTGTAGTAAGTTCTAGAATGCTCGTGAATTGTGACTCCAGATCCGAGTGGTAGTAGTTAATTCAGATTTATGATATTCCGCACTTGTTATATTTCATCGTAGTTAATTATTGCTAATTACTGAACGGAAATAAGGAATTGGTTTAATGATTCTCTAACGTTGGCTTGC
>AWOL01S0003526.1:7688-47858 GCA_000715115.1 Nicotiana otophora
AGTCCCTGAATAACCTGCTCGGGTGTGCGAGCGATAGGAGTCTGAGTGCCTCCCCTAGCCTGAGAAGTGGCTGCGGCCGTCGAAATAGAGACCGCCTGAGCAAGGCCAGTACACGCTGTCAGAATCTCAGCTAGGGCCTCCTGAAGGCCTGAAATCACAATAGGCACAGGTAGTGCCTGAGCTGGTGCATCAACAACTAGAACTTGGTCCTGATCTGGGACAACCGGTGGATCAGTAGGTACTGCCCTAACTGCTGTACGGGCTGCACCTCTTCCCTCACCACTGCCTCTATCACAGCCTTGGCCCCTCGCGGCCCTGGCTGGTGGTACTGGTGGATGGCCCTCCTGACCGGTAGTACGAGTCCTCACCATCTGTGAGAGAATGAAATAACAAATGTTTAGTTACTAGAATCAACAGATTCGCACGACAAGAATTCAAGAATGTGGAGTTTCCTAAAGGTTCTGCAACCTCCTGAAGATAAGTACAGACGTCTCCGTACCGATCTGCAAGACTATACTAGACCCGCTCATGACTAGTGAGACCTATGTAACCTAGGCTCTGATACCAATCGGTCACGACCCAAAACTAACCCTGTAGTGATGGCACCTATCGTGGAACTAGGCAAGCTGACTCATTTCCAAAACAAACCGATATTTCATTTCTAAGATAATTCCAAGGTTATTTAAAATAAAACCTCCATTTAAAAGAGTTCAAATCAAGAAAAACAAAATTTGCGGAAAAGAAAAGCCCGACATCGGGGTGTCACTAGTCATGAGCATCTACTATAATCTGTCTAACAATATCAAGGCTAACTTAGCCTGGAAAATAGCTAAATACAACTAGAGGAAGATAAGAGGGAGAAGAGTAGGGGCTGCGATCGCCAAACAGCTACCTTACTATCTCCAAGAAAAACCTGCAACCAGAACACTCAATAACCGCTACCGTGTCCAGCTACACCTGAATCTACACACAAGGTGCGGAGAGTAACGTGAGTACACCAACTCAGTAAGTAACAACAATAAATAAAGATTGAGCAGTAGTGACGAGCAACAAAGCATATAACGTTCATATCATGAAATCTCAGTAAAGTACAACATGCTTAAAAATCAGTGTTTGAATCAAATCGTCTCGTTTAAACCCGATTCCAGTAAAAATCATTTAAAGATATTTTTCCAACAGTTTTTCAAACAAAGGCTCAGCAAATGTGAGTAAAAATGATGAAATCGTAAACAACCCCTCGGGCATACCTCACAATCACTCTTGCCACTCAGGCATACCTCACAATCACTCGACACTCGGCACTCCCACTCAGTAGGTACCTGCGCTCACTAGGGGTGTGTAAAGACTCCGGAGGGGATCCTTCATCCCAAGCGCTATAATCTGCACGGACAACTCATATGCGATAATAATAAAGTATGCTGCAGGCGGACAACCCCGGTCCATACTCATCCTCACAAATCAGGCCCTCGACCTCACTCTGTCACAACTACGCTGCAGGTGGGCAGCCCCAATCCACACTCATTCTCACCAATCAGGCCCTCAGCCTCACTCAGTCATAAATATTTCAAGCCACTCGGGCATGTTAGTACAACAGGGCATTCGGCCCAAAACATTTATATGCATCAAAATAGAATCATAAAACTGAGTTATCCGGTAAACAAGGATAAACATGACTGAGCATAGAGTTTTCAATCGAAAACAATGAGAGGACTGTAAGAAATAGCCCATCAGGGTCGAAAGAACATTGGCGCTAGGCCCAAATATGGCATTCAGCCCAATTTACAGAAATTCTTTCTAAAACATATAAGTATCAAATGGTTTCAACAAGTATGCAACTTTACAGTTGCTACGGGACGGACCAAGTAACAAATCCCCAACAGTGCACACCCATACGCCCGTCACCTAGCATGTGCGTCACTTCAAAATAGTAGAATGATACAAACATCCGGGGTTTCATACCCTCAGGACTAGATTTCCAATCGTTACTTACCTCAAACCGGTCAAATCTCTACCTCGCAATGCTCTTGCCTCTGGATTCGGCCTCCAAATGCTCCAAATCTATTCAAAATCAGTATAATACCATCAATATACGCTAATGGAATGAATTCCACAAGAAAAGCTTCAAAATTAGACCAAAACCCGAAATTGGCTCAAAATCGCATGTGGGGCCCACATCTCGGAACCCGACAAAAGTTAGAAAATCTGAAATCCCTTTCAACCACAAGTCTACCCAT
The DNA here is from genome assembly GCA_000715115.1 of Nicotiana otophora. Classification (NCBI taxonomy): domain Eukaryota; kingdom Viridiplantae; phylum Streptophyta; class Magnoliopsida; order Solanales; family Solanaceae; genus Nicotiana; species Nicotiana otophora. The sequence goes on from AWOL01S0003526.1 coordinate 9,923, forward strand.
ACCCATTTTACCAAACTCCGACCTCAACTCGACCCTCAAATGTATAAATCTTATTTCCAAATTTCTAAGTTCCAATCTCTGATTTACACCTCAAAATCATGTAATCTAGTTGGATTATTCGATGATAATTCAATATTATGGAGTAAAAATGATAATAAGGGACTTACCTCAAGTTTTTCCTTGAAATTATACCAAAACCCGGCTCTCCCCAAGCTCTAATTTGTCAAAAATGGCGAACGGGACGAAGTCCCTATTTTAATAGTTCTGCCCAGACATCCTCGGTCGTCAATCGAGGCCCTCGATCCTGGGCCTCGATCTTGGCCCTTGATCCTGGGCCTCGATCCTGGCCCTCGATCCTGGGCCTTCGATCCTGATTCTCGGTCCTAGGCCTTCGATCGTGCCTTTGATCCTAGCCTTCGACCGTGACCCTCGACCCTGGGCTCGATCATATCTTCGATTGTGGCCCTCGATACTCGGCTCGATCATATCTTCGATCGTGGCCCTCGATTCTGGGCTCGCTCATGTCTTCGATCGTGCCCCTCGATTCTGGGCTTGATTATGTCTTCGATCGTGCCCCTCGATTCTGGGCTCGATCATGTCTTCGATCGTGCCCCTCGATTCTGGGCTCGATCATGTCTTCGATCGTGGCCCTCGATTCTGGGCTCGATCATGTCTTCGATCGTGGCCCTCGATTCTGGGATCGATCACTGGGAGATTGCTGGGCTCGATCCCTGGGAGATTGCTGGCAGAAGAAATTTCCATCAGAAGGAAATTGCAGCAGCTGTTGTAGTTCAATTCTTGATCCGTTAACCATCCGAAACTCACCCGAGGCCCTCGGGACCTCAACCAAATATACCAACAAATCTTAAAACATCATACGAACTTAGTTGAATCCTCACATCACCTCAAACAATGCTAAAACCATGAATTACACCCCAATTCAAGGCTAATGAACTTTAAAACTTCTAATTTCTACAAACAACTCCGGAACCTATCAAATCACGTCCGATTGACCTCAAATTTTGCACACAAGTCATAAATAACATGACAGAGGTATTATAATTTTCAAAATCAGATTCCGACTCCGATATCAAAAAGTCAACCCCCCGGTCAAACTTCTCAAAAATAAAACTTTCGGCATTTCGAGCCTAATTCCTCTACGGACTTCCAAATACTATTTCGGACATGCACCTAAGCCCAAAATCACCATACGCAGCTATTGAAATCAGCAAAATTCAAATCCGAGGTCGTTTACACATACGTCCATATCCGGTCCACTTTTCTAACTTAAAATTTTCAATTATGAGACTGAGTGTCTCATTTCGCTCTGAGTTCCTTCCAGATCCGAACCAACTAACCCGATATAACATAATATAGCTGAATAACACAAAAAGAAGTAGAAATGGGGAAAACGGGGCTATAACTCTCGAAACGACCGGCCGGGTCGTTACACGCTCACATAACAAAACAGTACCAAATCCTAAGGGGGGGTTCCCCCACACAAGGTTAGGCAAGCTACTTACCTCGAATGAAGCTCAATCAATTCGTAACAATGCTCTTTCCACGAATATCCGACTCTGAATGGCCAAAAGCTAGCCAAAAGCAATTGCATATCATAAATATAACTACTAGGAACTAATCTAGCTAATGCAATCAAAGCTAAAGCAAGAAATTGAAAAATCGCCCTAAAGAGCCTCCCCGGGCCCACGTCTTGGAATCAGGTAAAAGTCACAAAATATGAACACCCATTCACTCACGAGTTCACTCGTACCAAAATTACTCAAATCCGATACCAAAATCTCGATCAAAATCCCAAAATTCGGCCTAAGATTTATTCTCAAATATTTCCCAATTTTTCACCCCAAATCACTAATTTAATGATAAGATTAAAGACATGAACATGGGAATTAACCAAAACTAGGTAAGAATCACTTACCCCAAACACCCACGTGAAAATCCCTCCAAATATCACCTAATTCTGAGCTCTCAAGTCCAAATGGTGAAAAATTACATAAACCCTTGATTTTGAATCTTTATATCTGCCCAGTTAATTCCTTCTTCGCGAACGCGGTCAAAGCCTCGCGTTCGTGTTGAACAAAAAAAGTATTGACCATAAATTCCTCTTTCGCAAATGCGAGTGACCTCATGCGAACGCGTACCTTTCACTGGCAGACCCTACGCGAGCGTGGGACCCTCTTCACGAATGCATAGGCTTAAATGCCTGAAGCTCCATCTGCCCGTTCCTCTCCGCGAACGCGAGGACCATGTCGCGAACGCATAGCCTCAAGGTTCCACATCTTCACGAATGTGGGAACCACATCGCGAACATAAAGAGTAACTCAGCTGGCATTCCAAGATGCCTTACGCGAACGCGGGAACCCCCTCGCGAACGCGATGACAAAAATGTCTGCAACAAAACACCAGAAAATCTAGTATCTTCCAAAGTCCAAAAATGATCCGTTAAGCATCCGAAACCTACCCGAGGCCCCCGGGACCTCAACCAAACATACCAACCAATCCTAAAATACCATACAAACTTAGTCGAGCCCTCAAACCACATCAAACAATCCTAAAATCATGAGTCGCCCTCTAATTCAAACTTAAAGAACTTGAAACTTCAAATTTCCACAACCGATGCCAGAACCTATCAAACCACGCCCGATTGACCCCAAATTTTGCACACAAGTCATATTCAACATTATGGACCTACTCCAACTTCCGAAATGAATCCGACCCTGATATCAAAACTTTCACTACTGGTCCAAATCTCCAAAAATTCGACTTTTGCCATTTGAAGCCTAAATAAGCTATGGACCTCCAAAACACAATTCGAACACGCCCTTATGCCCAAAATAACCCAATGGAGCTAACATAATCGACAGAACTCCATTTCGGAGTTGTTTTCATACGGTTCCCACTACGATCCAAATCCTAAGACTTAAGCCTCCGTTTAGAAAATAAGTGTCCCAAAACACTCCAAAAACCAAAACGAAACATCCCGGCAAGTCACAATAGCAGAAAAAGAGATGAGGGAAGCAATAAATAGGGGTTCGGGTCTATAACTCTCAAATCAACCGGCCAGGTCGTTACACGTAGTCTATTTTTTTTGTTCCCCTCTTTTAAATAACTGGGTTTGTAATTTAATATTTTGCTGATTCTTGTATCCTCTTAAGTAGAGGTAAGCTTGTTTAATCCTAGGGAAGTATTTCACACTACTGAAATAATTTCTTAGGACAGTGCCCAGCATGACTCAAGTCAATTCGTGTATCTGCTTATAAATAATATTATTGTAGTATTATTGTTATTTTTTCGTGTTATTTCCCTACAATTCCATAGACGGAAAGGGTAGACATTTGGCAGCATGGATAAACTTATCTTTACCAAACAAGGAAGGAGGTGTGGGATTTCGGTCTATGTTTGATGTGTCCAAGGTATTATTTTGTAAACCGTGGTGGAACTTTAGAGTAAAGAACACAAAAAACTCACTCTGGAAAGAATTTATGGTGGTTAAATACAGCAAGAAACATGGCCCGACGATGGTGCAATAGAAATATGGGTCGCATGTGTGGCGAAAACTGTTACAATGTAGAGAGCTTATAGACCACCAAATCTGGTGGCAAGTAAATGAAGGATCTTCTAATTTTTGCCATGATAATCGGATAGGTTTTGGGCCTCTATATGATGTCACACCATAAGATTTTTGGGGCAACGAAGATGTATAATATGTTCATGAATTTGCCGAGGAAAACGAGTGGAACTTGACCAAATTAAAGGACTATTTACCAGAGGATATTGTGCATCATATTGTGGAGGAGGTCAAACCTCCGGTGAGTGGTTCTGAAAAAGATAAATCGTGATGAATTTTGTTCAAGTTGTCTACATGCTTTGTCCTAAATTAATTTACATCACATGTAATAATAATTCAAAATTATATAACGAACAAGCACGTGACATTAAAACAAAATTCAACATACTTCTAACATGTTTATCTTATATATCACATAAAATAATTCATGCCAGAATATTATTATTAATTAATATCTCATAAACTAATAACAATTAAAATAATTGTATAATGTAATAATCTATTATAGATTATCATCGTATCTTTTACGAAATTTCAAATTCAAGTTACGAATTATCTCAGTAGTTTAACTTATATAAATACATATTTTAAATACAATAAAATAATATCATCCATATGCGTTCAAACAATTTGACTATTGCACAAGACACAAGGATAATGGTTTGACCTCTTCAAATAAAATCTTAAAATATTTCGTAAATAAATTTTAGACACGAGAAACCATGGCTTTGATACCACTGTTGGATTGAGGGAGGTGTTCATAACACGCAACAGAAGACAATAACAATCCTCGGGAGAACTTTCCGTGTTTAAAATTTATTTACATGTCAAAGATAGGATCTAAGGCGTACCTGGTGAAGAGAGTCTCGTTTTAGAATTTCTTCGATAGTGCGAAGACTCTATGCATATCCACACCGAGACTGATCCTTTCTATCAATTATTTGATCAATAAAACCCACAAACATATTGAATGAAAATATTATGTTGAAATGTTTCTCAAAAATCTCAACTCAAAGGTAGAAAAATAAGAAAGAATTTTCTTATACTAGTATTTTCTATCTTGGCTTTGTATTGCACTATTACGTTTTCTCAAAGTAATTTTCCTTTCAAGAATAACTCTCTTGGTTTATGCGTAACTTTACAATATGTATAAGATCTATATCTCTTATTTTAAATTAGGACTCTCTCACACACACACATACATAATTTCTATTGGAAAGTGCAAATCACATGTTGGAAATTTCATAGCCGACTCTTTATGGAATCCAATTCCAAGTGGAATTCTCCTTTATGAACTTTCACATTCCTAATCCAAATTAAACTTGGATTCTAGCTTTAGAAATATTTTTCTATTATAAAATTCAAATCTCATTCTAGTGAGTTGAATTTGCCTAACTCTTTATGGAATCCTATTCCAATTGGAATTCTCCTTTATGAACTTTCACATACCGAATCCATTTCAAACTTGGATTCTAGCTTTATAAATATTTTTCTATTATAAAATCCAAATCCCATCCCAGTGAGGTGAATTTGCCGAACTCTTTATAGAATCCAATTCCAATTGGAATTCTCCTTTATGAGCTTTCACATACCTAATCCAATTCAAATTTGGATTCTAACTTTAGAAATATTTTTCTATTATAAAATTCAAATCTCATCCCCGTGAGTTGAATTTGCCGAACTCTTTAGGAATTCAATTCCTAATTGAATTTCACAATCAAGTCTTTAATATATATATATATATAACCCGGGGGAAGAGCACAAAGTAAAATTTTTTGATTTTGCTATCATCACAATCAAGAAAAAGAAATAAACGTACATAACGTAATAACTTAAGTTTTGAGTATTGACTGTATAAAAACAATTTACTCATTCCGATCAATTTAAACGATAATTGTAGTTCATCTATTAATTAGTAGCACTTATTGGTGAATATCTAAAATTAATTGTAAATAACCTATTATAATATGTTGAGTTACATTAAAAGAAAACCGGTATGAATGCTTTTGTGTTCATGCAGTTTCAAAAAAGATTGTAAAATAAATTCATTATGTTTTCTATATATATCTTAATTCCTATATGAAAAGGATAAAATTAAAAGTGAAAAGTGAAGCAAATATACTAATTAATGAGTGAGAAAATTATCATAATTTATAAACTTATTAGTATAAAATAACCCCAATCAAATCACAAAAAAATATACTATAACACTTTTCCTTATAATAATTATTTATATAAATTCTATAGTATATAGTAGTCATAATAATAAGAGATTAAGTAAATTTGTGGTCTTTAAATTTTGGGGGCCTAAGGCAATGGCCTCACTGGCCAAGCCTTTAGAGCCTCCCCAAGTTATTATTTCGTTGTTACCGTAAATATTATTTTCTATGGGGGGGTTATTCCCCACAACTAATACGTAATTGATCGGACACTATTTAACAATAACTCTTATACTCAGAAACAGACTGTTCCAAATATTCATGAAAATTCTTGCTCATGTTGAACCATTTATATCTATGTACATCAGGATTTCAATTCATGGAACTTTCTGTTCGAGAAATAAAAAATAAGAGATCCGAACTATTTCTTCTGAATCTTTTTCAAATTCAAAAAATATTGGTTGGTAGAATATTTCATTATGGTATTCAAACATCTGAACCTATTCAAAATTATGTTTAACGCGTGCAGCACAAATGCAATCATTTATTTGCATGAATCTGCTCCAATGGACATGGTCATCACGGTGGAGATTCATACAAGTATTTGCCAAAAGTCTTTTTACTTACTTTGGATGCCTTATGTTCGATAGTCAAAGGTGAGTGATAAGCTGCAAACGTGAAAGGAAGATCACTTTCAACAAGAGGAAGGACAATCTTGATCAAACATGTGTTGCAAAGCATCCCTATTCATTTGTTGTCTGCAGTAAATCCGCCCGATTATGTGATTACTCAGATACATCGTATGTTTGCAAGGTTTTTCTGGACTAATTCATGTTGTGATATTTTAAAAATTGGACAAATATCCTTCCAAGTGTGTTTACCCAAAAAACGGATAGATTTGAATTTGTACGTAATTCTAAGGTATGTGGTATAACTTGAACAAATCGTAAGAGTAAATAGAAATATCGAATATTGACTGTAAAGAATGAAAAATAAGCATATTTGAAAAGAGGATGATTTATGGATTAAGTAAGATGGATTAATTTATGAAGCTAAAAAGGACAATTCTTCAGTATGTGAGTGTATGATATCTGAGTTACAATGTATGCAAAACATGATCCTTTTACAGAAATATAGTCATCCCTTTTATAGTGGGGGAACCTACTTTAGATATAATTAAAAATACATAGTGGGGAACCCACGATAAATTAACTTTTCCCTAATTTCCGCCTAGATTCTCTCCTTTAGTGCGGCTACAACGGCTCTTGTCTATGAGCTCGATCTTGATCGGACTCAGTATTGGTTGGTTTCTAGTTTTAGAGCTCGATGCGGGTTTGAGTTCGATGCCGACTCGTGGTCCGGTAATGACTTGGGCTCGGTATCGGTTGGCCTCTGGCCCGTAAGCTCGATTCCATCACATCTCATCATAGTTCGATTAGGATCCGAGCTCGATAATGACTTCAAACTCGGTATTTGACCTGTACCTGAAATTTGAAGCTCGTTTGTGCCATCTTCGGATCCTAACTCAATATTATGAAGACTTTTGTCGGTCCATTATGATCCCATCTCGATTAGTCATACGAAGGCCGCAATTAGTTTTGACCGTATACGAATAGTCCCCTCGTTTCTCGGGAAGGATGTGGAGAGAAACGATATGATTTCCCAACGGCTCAATTGGATATGCACTGACATTTGCATCGAGCCCGACCATGACGTACGTGATAGCTGTCACGTCGGTTTAGTTTACCAAGGCATTTAATGCGTGTCAGATGGTGGTCGGCCACCACTGATATTGAACCGCCATTGCTCAATCTATAAATAGCACCTCCTTTTACCATTTATCACTTTTACATCTTTAATCTCCAAATTTTCCAAGTTCTTCTTCTGAATTCATCTGTAAATCTGTGCTTTTTTATAGCAAAATCATTCTTCAAAAATACCAAATCTTTGTTACTTCCTTCTATTTTCGATCTTTAAATCAAAAATGGCAAAAACATCAAAAACCATTCCTCAAAAAGAAAAAGTTTCTTCTTCACAGTCTGCCGCCGACAAAACACCGGTGGAGCCACGGCCTGAGTGCGTTCCTGGGGCGTGTGTTCTTACCTCTGATTTTAAGGTCGACAAAGGCTCATCGGTTCCCGGCTGATGTGAGCCAGTATCAAGGTGTATGTGTTCGATAACCGAGGGGTACCTCGAATAGATAAGAAAAGATTGCAATTAGGAGAACAAAGAAGTAGTAATCCTGACTCCTGAAGAAGATATTACCACCCACGTGAAAGAGTTTTTAAGCGTGTATACTTACCCTTTCACGTTAGGTTCTCCCGACCCTGTTATTATTGATTTCTGCCATCGATACCAAATAACCCTAGGCCAGATCAATCCTTCTTCTTGGCAGATTGCTATTTTGATTCGTTTATTCGTGAACAAAATCGAGGGGATGCCTTTCACCCTCGACCATCTCATTCGATTGTACTGCCCTCACCTCTTTCGAGGTGGGTTAATAAAACTTCAGCGCTGGGCTACCAAGGTTCTGTTCTCAAGCATAGACGAGGACAAGGATCGAGTCTGGATGGGAAGGTTTGTTCGAGTGAAGACTTCGAACCTGATTTCGTCTGAAAAGATGCCATTTTCCGAGGAGTGGAACATGAAGCGTAAGTGTAATCCTGTTGTTATCTCCTACTATTTTGCCCCTTCAATTTTTCCTCACTGATATACCCCTTTTGTGATGTAGCAGTTCCTTGGACATCCGGTGCAGTTCCTGACCTCAAGAACTGGGTACGAGGTCTAGCTTCAACCTCTAAGGGATGAAGATGATGAAGAAGAAGAAAACGACGGGTCCGTGCTGGTGTCCCGAGTAAAGAAAACCATCGATTCCCTAAAGGCAGCTGAATTGATGGTTATTTATAAAGCTCCACCTCGGACTGAGGAGATGTCTGAGGAAGGTTCGGGCAGTGTCCCCGAATCATTAGAGATCGAGGATGCTTCCCACCGAAGTCAACAAAGAGTGGGTATATCAGAAGGGGCCGGTCCTGAAGCTCTCCGAACTGAGGAGAAGGCTCCAAGCGAGTCGCTTGGGGAAATAGTAATCAGAGACTCGCCCACTCTCCCTGCCTTTTTCGAAGGGGCAATTCGGGAAGCCCAAGCTTTAGGGGCCCTCAAGATAAACCGGTCTCATGAAGGGGAGGACCCCTTCTGTGATTTGTTTACTGGAGTCGAGGATGTTGCTGGCCCTAGTGATGTGTCGGGCCTTTTCTGTGAAGTGCAGCAATGTCACGACCCAAACTAACCCCTGTGATGATGGCGCCTATCGTGAAACTAGGCAAGCCGACTCATTTGCCAAACAAACTGATATTTTCATTTCAAAGATAATTTCAATGCTATTTAACATAAAAACCTTCGTAAAGGAGTTCAAATCAAAATAAAAGTGCAGAAAAGAAAAGCCCAACATCGGGGTGTCACTAGTCATGAGCATACACTACCATTTTTCTGACAATATCAAGACTAACATAGTCTGAAAAATAGCTAAATACAACTAAAGGAAGATAAAAGGGAGAAGAGCAGGGGATGCGATCGCCAAGCAGCTACCTTGCTATCCCCGAGAAAATCTGCAACCAGAATAATCAACAACTGCTACCGTGCCCAGCTACACCTGGATTTGCACACAAGGTGCATGGAGTAACGTGAGTATGCCAACTCAGTAAGTAACAACAATAAATAAATACTGAGCAGTAGTGACGAGTAATAAAACATATCAAGTTCATATCACAAAAATTCAGTAAAGTACAACATGCTTTAAAAATCACTACTTGAATCAAATCATCTCGTTTAAATCCGGTTCCAGTAAAAATTATTTAAAGATAGTTTTCAACAGTTTTTCAATCAAAGGTTCAATGCAAAGGTGAGCAAAAATGATAAAATCATAAACAGCCCCTCGGGCAAAACATCACTCATATACAACACCTCGGGCAAAACTCACAGTCACTCATGCCTCTCGGGCATACCTCACAATCACTCTTGCCACTCGGGAATACCTCACAATCACTCATGCCTCTCAGTCACTCAGCACTCGGCACTCAGTAGGTACCTGTGCTCACTGGGTGTGTGTACAGACTCCGGAGGGGCTCCTTCAGCCCAAGCGCTATATCAAGCCAAATCATGGCATAAATCACTCAGGCCCTCAGCCTATATCAAACATGCTGCGGCGTGCAGCCCGATCCCATAAATATCCTCACAAATTAGGCCCTCGGCCTCACTCAGTCATAAACCTCTCAAGCCACTCAGTCTCTCAGTAAAAACAGGGTACTTAACCCAAAACAACATTTATATGCATCAAAACAGAGTAATAAACTGAGTTATGCAGTAAACAGGTATAACCATGACTGAGTATAGATTTGCAAATGAAAACAGTGAGAGGATAGTAAGAAAAGGCCCCTAAGGGTCCAAACAGCACTGGCACAAGGCCCAAAACATGGCATTCAGCCCAATTTACAGAAACGCTTTCTAAAACATATAAGTATCATATAGTTTCAACAAAATATGCAACTTTACAGTTGCTACGGGATGGACCAAGTCACAATCACCTACAGTGCACGCCCATACGCCCGTCACCTAGCATGTGCGTCACCTCAAAATAGTAGAATGATGCGAAATCCGGGGTTTCATACCCTCAGGACTAAATTTACAATCGTTACTTACCTAAAACCGGTCAAATCTCTACCCCGCAATGCTCTTGCCTCTCGACTCTGCCTCCAAATGCTCCGAATCTATTCACAATCAGTACAATACCATCAATATACGCTAATAGAATGAATTCCACAAGAAAAACTATCAAATTAGCCCAAAACCCGAAATTGGCTCAACCCGGCCCCCGGGCCCACGTCTCAAAATCCGAAAACATTTACAAAACTAGGAAGCTCATCCACTTACAAGTCCATACATACAACATTTATCAAAATCCGACATCGTTTGGTCCCTTAAATCCTTAAATTAAACTCTCCAAAATCCCAAGCCTTAACCCCTCATTTTCATAATTACATGATTAAACAATGGGAAATCACCATACATACGAGTATTAGGGCTCAAGCAACTTACCTCACTGATAGTCCTTGAATCACCCTTCAAAATCACTCCAAAAGCTCCAAACACCGGCTTGAAAAAAATGGTGGAAATGAACCAAATTCGCGAAGGGTTCTATTTATGGTTTTCGCCCAGGTTTTTTACACCTGCGGACAAATTTCACGCTTCTGTGCTACCGCATCTGCGGTCCAAACAACCGCACCTGCGCAAGTTACTTAAACGCCCAGACTCTGTACCTGCACTCCATTTCCGCATCTACGACCTCGCAGGTACGGAAATTACCTCGAACCTGCGGCCACTGCCTGACTTCCTTACTTCTGTTTGTGCGTCACCTATCCGCATCTGTGGACTCGCAGATGCGACCTATCCTACGCACTTGTAGACCCAGCCTACCTCGACATTGTCCACACCTGCGACCTCTTTTGTGCTTCTGCGGCCTCGCAAGTGTGGGAACTTCATCGCACCTGCGCCTTCTGCCCAGCTCCTCCAACCTCACATCTGCAACATCCCGCTCGCTTCTGTGGGCTCGCACATGCGATGAGACATCCGCAGGTGCGATTATGACAGTTGAGTTCCAACTTCAGCAATCCTCCAATATCCAAACTTGTTTCATTAAACACCCAAAATCACCCCGAGGCCCTCGAGTCCTCAAACAAAAATACCAACAATTCATATATCGACATACAAACTTAGTCTAACCTTTGAATCACTCAAAACAACATCAAATCACCAAATTAACCTTGGATTCAAGCATAAGAACTTCTAAACTTCCAAATTCGACATCTGATGCCGAAACAAACCAGACCATGTCTGAATGACCTCATATTTTGCAAACACATCACAAATGACACTACGAACCTACTCCAACTTCCAGAATTCCATTCCGACCCCGATATCAAATTTACCATTGCCGACCAAAATCTCCAAATTTCCAACTTTTGCCAATTCAAGCCTAATTCCACTCTGGACCTCCAAATCACATTCCGGATGGGTTCCTAAGTCCAAAATCACCTAACATAGCTAACAGAACCATCGGAATTCAAATCCGAGATCGTTTACACATAGGTCAACATCCAGTTGACCTTTTCCGACTTAAGCTTCTACTTTAGAGACTAAGTGTCTCATTCCACTCCGAAACCACTCCGGACCCGAACCAACTAACCTGGTATATCATAATATAGCTTAAGAGCATAAAGAAAATAGAAATGGGGGAAACAGGGCTATAACTCCCGAAATGACCGGCAGGGTCGTTACATCCTCCCCCTCTTAAACAACTGTTCGTCCTCGAACTGGTCTAGAAACATACCTAGAGTCTCGAATAGGCGTGGATATTTGATTCGCATCTCGCGCTCGGTCTCCCAGTTGTCCTCCTTCATAGGCTGACCTCTCCACTGCACCTTCACTGAAGTTATATCCTTTGACCTCAACGGTCGAACCTGCCAATCCAAAATAGCCACCCGGCTCCACATCATAAGTCATATCACTCTCCAACTGAACCATGCTGAAATCCAAAACATGGGACGGATATCCAATATACTTCCGAAGCATTGAAACATGAAACACTGGGTGCACACTCGACAAGCTGGGTGGCAAGGCAAGCTTATAAGCCACCTCCCCTATCCTTTGAAGCACCTCAAAAGGCCCAATGAATCGGGGGCTCAACTTGCCCCTCTTCCCAAACCTCATAACACACTTCATAGGTGATACCTTCAGCAAAACCTTCTCCCCAACCATGAAAGATACATCACGGACCTTCCTATCCGCATAACTCTTCTGCCTAGACTGCGCCATACGAAGCCACTCCTGAATCAATTTTACCTTATCTAATGCATCCTAGACCAAGTCTGTACCCAAGAGCCTAGCCTCACCCGGCTCAAACCATCCAACTAGAGATCTATATCTCCTCCCATATAAAGCCTCGTACGGAGCAATCTGAATACTCGACTGATAACTGTTGTTATATGAAAACTCCGCGAGCGGCAAGAACTGGTCCTATGAACCCCCAAAGTCAATGACACAAGTGCGCAACATGTCCTCCAATATCTGAATAGTGTGCTCGGACTGCCCGTCCATCTGAGGGTGAAAAGGTGTGCTCAACTCAACCTGAGTACCCAACTCTCACTGCGCTGCCCTCAAAAACTGCGATGTAAACTGAGTGCCCGTATCTGAAATGATAGAAACTGGGACACCATGCAGGCGAACAATCTCTCGGATGTAAATCTCAGCCAACCGCTCTGAAGTGAAAGTAGTACCAACTTGAATGAAGTGAGCGGACTTGGTCAGCCGATCCATAATAACCCAAAATAGCATCAAACTTTCTCGAAGTCGAGGGAGCCAAACTACCAAGTCCATGGTGTTCCGCTCCCACTTCCACTCCGGAATGTCTAATCTCTGAAGAAAGCCACCCGGTCTCTGATGCTCATACTTAAACTGTTGACAATTGAGACACCAAGCTACAAACCCAACTATATCCTTCTTCATCCGCTTCCACCAATAGTGCTATCTCAAATCGTAGTACATCTTTGCGGTACCCAGATGGATGGAATACCGCGAGCTGTGGGCCTCCCCAAGAATCAAATCCCGAAGCCCATCTACATTAGGCACACGTATCCGGCCCTGCATCCTCAACATGCCGTCATCACCAATAATCACATCCCTAGCATCACCTCTTCGAACCCTGTCCTGAAGAACGAGTAAGTGGGGGTCATTATACTGATGCTCTCTGATACGGTCATAAAGAGAAGACCTGGAGACCACGCAAGCCAATACCCGACAAGGCTCCGAAATGTCCAATCTCACAAACTGGCCCGCTAAGGCTTGAACATCCAATGCCAAAGGTCTCTCTACTGCTGGAAGATATGCTAAACTCCCCAAACTCTTCGCTCGGCAACTCAAAGCATTGGCCACCACATTGGCCTTCCCCGGATGGTATAAAATTGTGATATCATAGTCCTTAAGAAGCTCCAACCATCCCCGTAGACGCAAATTAAGATCCTTCTGCTTAAACAGATGCTGCGGACTCTGGTGATCAGTATAGATCTCATAATGAACCCCATACAAATAATGACGCCAAATCTTCAAGGCGTGAACAATGGTTGCCAACTCAAGATCATGGACATGATAGTTCTTCTCATGGGTCTTCCACTGGCGCGAGGCATAGGCAATCACCTTACCCTCCTGCATCAAAACACAACCAATGCCTATCCTCGAGGCATCACAATACACGGTGTAAGAACCTGAAGCTGATGCAGAACTAACACTGGAGCTATGGTCAAAGCAGTCTTGAGCTTCTAAAAGCTCTCCTCACACTCGTTCGACCACCTGAATGGAGCACCCTTTTGGGTCAATCTGGTCAAGGGCGGTGCAATAGATGAAAACCCCTCCACAAAGCGACGGTAATAACCCACCAAACCAAGGAAACTTCTAATCTCCGTGGCTGAGGATGGTCTAGGACAACTCTGCACTGCCTCTATCTTCTTCAGATCCACCTAAATAACCTCACTGGACACCACGTGCCCCAAAAATGCTACTGAACCGATCCAAAACTCACATTTGGAGAACTTTGCATAAAGCTTCTCCTCCCTCAATCTCTGTAATACAATGAGAGTACACCAGGATGTCATCAATGAATACAACAATGAATGAGTCCAGATAGGGCTGAAATACAGTGTTCATCAAATGCATGAACGCTGCTGGGGCATTGATCAGCCCAAAAGACATCACTAAGAACTCATAATGGCCATATCGGGTCCTGAAAGCTGTCTTAAGAATATCTGAATCCCGAATCTTCAACTGGTGATAACCGGACCTCAAATCAATCTTGGAAAACACCCTCGCTCCCTGAAGCTGGTCAAATAAATCATCAATACGAGGCAAAGGATACTTGTTCTTGACTGTGACCTTGTTCAACTGCCTGTAATCAATACACATTCTCATGGAACTATCCTTCTTCTTCATAAATAGAACCGGTGCACCCCAAGGTGACACACTAGGCTGAATAAACCCCTTATCAAGGAGTTCCTGAAGCTGTTCTTTCAATTCCTTCAACTCCACTGGTGCCCTACGATACAGTGGAATAGAAATGGGCTGAGTGCCTGGCACCAAATTGATACCGAAATCAATATCCCTGTCAGGCGGCATGCCCGGCAGGTCTGCAGGAAACACATCCGGAAAATGACGTACCACCATAACATAATCAATGACAGGAGTCTCTGCACTAACATACCTCACAAAAGCCAAATAAGATAGGTGACCCTTCTCAACCATACGCTGAGCCTTCAAATATGAAATAACCCTATTTGGTACATAAGCTACAGAACCGCTCCACTCAACCCTCGAAAATCCCGGCTTAGCCAACGTCACCATCTTAGCATGATAATCTAGAACAACATGACATGGAGATAACCAATCCATACCTAATATCACATCAAAGTCAACCATACTGAGTAGCAAAAGGTCCACTTGGGCCTCCAGACCCCCAACAGTCACCACACATGACCGATATATGCGGTTCACAACAATAGTATCGCCCATAGGAGTAGATACATGAACATATGAAACTAAAGACTCACGAGGCATATCCAGAAACTGGGCAAAATACGAGGAAACATATAAATACCTGGAACCAGGGTCGAATAATACTGAGGCATCTCTGTGACAAACTGAGACAATACCTATAATTACAGCATCTGAACCAATAGCATCTGGTCTGGCAGGGAGGGCATAGAAATGGGCCTGGCCACCTGTAAGGACCCGTAAACATTTAAACCAAAAACTCGGGGTTTCTTGGATTAAACGATACCCTTCGGACTTAGAGGAAAATATTTAATAGAAGAATGTGTTTCTACGGCCCATTATACGGCCGCATAATCACTCTGCGGACCGCATAATGGCCACAGAGTGAAGCAGAAAATTGGCCAATTTTGAGGCCATTTATGCGGCCCAATTATGCGATCGCATAATTGCTTTGCGGGCCGCATACTGATCGCATATCTGCCTTGAACTTTTGCGAAGGGGAGTTCTGTGGTGCATTATGCGACCACAGAACAGGTATGCAGACCGCATACCAGTCGCATACACAGTCAGAAAATTCAAGCCCCTAAGGGCTATTTCTGCGGTCACCTTGTGGACCGCATAACCATTATGCGGTCGCATATGCGACCACAGACCGGTGTCGGGGCACCTATTTTCTTAATTTAAAACCCGACCCCTATTCCATTAAGACACCCCTTTAGACCAGTTTGAGCCCATTCTTTATATATTTTCTAAAGAGAGAGAGAGAGAAAGAGAGAGAGAGAGAGAGAGAGAGAGAGAGAGAGAGTTCTAGAGGGAGGGCCCAATTTTCATCAAATTGATCTTCAATCATCACTTAAAGCTTTGGAAATATTCAAGTAGGGCACCAAATTCTTCATCCTAAAAGGTAAGACTTCATCACCCCAGCTCTTAATTCTAAACATAGTTATAATGGGGTACTAGTCTGATACTTCATAGGGATGAGGGTGATTACATTGCATACATATAAGATAAAAGGGTGTAGGGAGAATGTAAGCTAAGAATGGAGATGAATGGGTTATAAAAGATGAAACCTCCTATGAAAAGAACCTTGAAACCTTAATACACACTTAGTATTTGATAAAATGTTCAAGTGGGCTAAAACAATGAATGTCTTCCTAATTTTGGTTCAACTTGTTATATTGCTAAAAATAGATTGAGGTTGCTAAGAGTTCCGGATAATTGTAGAGTCAAAGAAGCTCGATTGAGGTATGTATGGTTAACTCTCTTCTTCTTAGAATCGAACTCCTGGTGTCCGAATAATTGGTGCAAGTTCCGACTTGATCATACTAGAATTGTTTCCCTTAGTGTGTTGGGTTGAAAGATTCATGCTCCCTAATTGTTCTAGATGTTTACCAGGTCATCATGCTATTTGAGAACGTAATTATGATTTTCCAAGCTCCTTCCCTTATGTGTGCAATGCCTTATGTGATGGTACTTATCGAGATGAATGATGATGTTATTTGAACGAATAAAAAGGGAAAGACTTGAATTGTAAAATGTGCCCAAGTTCCAGGAACTACTTAATAAATGAGGCTGGTTGTGCCATGTAATAAAAGATGGGAAAGAAATGTGGTTTGAGTGAACAATTGAAATAGGTTATCTCTCAAGTGAGATGGCTTAGCCGATCGAGCCGAGATCGGACACCATGCTGTACACATGGTGGCATTTGTGATGGAATTATTGATTTACATTGTGGATATGGATATGTCTCACTTGAAATGGCTTACCCGGTCGGGCCGAGACCAGACTCCGTGTAAAAACATGGTGGAATTGTGAGTTGTGGCACTTAGCACTAAAGATTATTAACCTAAAAAGACGAAAAGATTAACTCAGAAAGTATGTGATCCTTACTTGGTGTTTCTTTGTGTTTTGTGAAGGACTTTTTGATTATTATGATTGTCTTCTCTTTGTTTCACTGTTCATTCTACTAAGATTGGTGTTTGCCCTTACATACTAGTACTATTTGACAGAGCTAATGCCCCTTTTTGCCAGGGGTGCTACATCTTTGAATGGATGTAGGTGGTTCCATCGTAGATAGCGCCCATCGCATATAGTGGTGCTCTTGTTCTCTCCTCACAGCAGTCTTGGTGAGCCCCATTTCTTCCAGGGGTCATGTAGTTCTTCTTTTGTATAAGTTTTCACATTTTGAGTTATAGCCGGGGCCTTTATGAATGAATGTCGGTCATATATCCAGGCTCTATAAACATTTATATGGGTCATGTATGAATGTCGGGGTGGTCATTGGATCAAGTTGTATTTTGAAACTCTTTTCCACTAAATTGTAAACCGTATGTTCTTTTAGAAACTTAACTATGACATAATGTATATAAGGAAAAAATGAACTAGCCATGTTTATATATTTATATAACTGATCTCTCCCATGTTTAACAAATGGTTATGCGTTCCCTTTTTGGATTATGAATGAGTCAGGTAGGAAAGGTTTAATAGGCTTGCTCGACCGGGTTCACTCGGTTGAGCGTCGGTCGCGCTCCCCGAGGTTGGAGAATGACAAACTTGGTATCAGAGCCTAAGGTTTTAAAGTGTCCTAGGATGTCTCGGAGCCGTATCTAGTAGAGCCCTTCTTATTGGTGTGTTGTCGACCACATCTATAATTAGGGGGCTACTTGGACATTTAGGAATGATACCCTTAATTGTTATTCTATATCGTGAGATAGAGCGGAATGTGAGGTTGTTTTCCTCTAACTCGTACATTGTTCTAACTTTCAGTAAATGGCACCTAAGAAGAGAGCGAGAATTGGACAAGAAGCCAATGCCACCCCAGGAGTGGTTTTTGATCCCCTACTTGATAATACGGGTGAGGATAATCCCCATACTTTCACACTGCCTGATTCGTCTACTCCAGAACAGACTACCCCAGTTCCTACACCCACGGAGGGTGCCACAATCCCTCCCGCCGATATACCTGTTCCACCTCCAGCCCCAACTCTCGGTCCTGGTATTTCTGATGGGGATCTTAGGGGAGCTATTCAGATGCTGACTCAGTTAGTAGCTTCCCAGGCTTAGAGGTCAAATGTTGCACCCACCTCATTTAGCTTTCAAGGAGATTCTTCCGGTTCCAGGGTAAACAGGTTCCTTCAGTTAGACCCTCTAGTATTCACAGGTACTGATCCCGGGGCAGACCCTCATGATTTCATTGATGAGATGCATAAGACTCTCCGAGTTATGTGTGCTATAGAGACAGAGGGAGTAGAGTTGGTCATCTGAAAGGGGTGGCATATTCCTGGTTTGAGATGTGGGAGGATTCCTGTGAGGAGGGGAGCCCTTCAACGAGATGGAGTGAGTTCGGGGATGCCTTCATAGACCATTTCTTGCCTGTCGAGGCTAAGGCAGCCCATGCTGTGGAGTTTGAGACCCTTAAACAGGGTAGTAAGAGTGTGTGGGAGTATCACATGAAGTTCATGCGCCTGTCAAAGTATATTGTTCATATGACGCTCACGATGGAGGCTAGAGTGCATCGATTTATGCAGGGCCTTAGCCCTTTGGTTATTAATGAGGCTGCCACAACTGCTCTAAATTATAACATGAACTATGTAAAGATGGTGGCATTTTCCCAAGCTACGAAGGCTCTAAAGTTAAAGCTCAAGATGGAACGGGAAAGTAGTAGTAGGGCCCGATCAGCGGGAAACCTTGGAGATTCATTCAAAGGTGGGAGATCAGCTTTTCAGGGAGGATCATCAGGGCCACCCCAGTCTTATGCTCAGTCTTCAGCTAGTACCCCGCCATCAGGGCATGGTCAGCAGCAGGTGAGTCACTTTAGGCCCGGTCAGGGTGGTAGGGGGTCCCACTATTAGGGCCGATCAGGAGGGAGATTCTAGTAGCAGCAGAGGGCCCCATGCCCTAACTGTGGGAGGATACATTCGGGAGTTTGCTACCTGGACATGCCAATATGTTACGGATGAAGAATGAGAGGCCATATTCAGAGGGAGTGTCGTGCATCCCGTCAGGGTGCAGGTAGGGGCACAACGCAGTCATCCAATCCTACAGCTGCTACATCGTCTGCCCCCCTCCAGCTCGAGGCTCTCCAGCACCTACAAGGCATGGTGCAGCTAGGGGTGGTGCGCAGAGTTTGGGAGGACCCAGCCGGTTCTATGCTATGAGTGGTTGACAGAGTGCAGAGGCTTCCCTAGATGTCGTCACAGGTATATTGACTATTCAATCTCATGATGTGTATGCCCTTATTGATCCCGGATCTTGTTTGTCCTATGTTACTCCTTATGTTGCTACGAGCTTCAGGATTGAACCGGAAGAGCTTCATGAGCCGTTCTCTGTATCTATTCCGGTTGGCGAGTCTATTACGGCCGCGCAGGTTTATAGAGATTGTGTTGTTACGGTGCATGATCGAGATACCATGGCTGATCTCATTGAACTGGGGATGATTGATTTTGATGTAATAATGGGAATGGACTAGCTTTATTCATGTTTTGCCAAACTCGACTTCCGACCAAAATTATGAGGCCTGAGTTCCCTAACGAGCTAGCTGTTGAGTGGGAGGGGAATAATGTTATGCCAAAAAGTAGGTTTATTTATTACCTTAAGGCCACGAAGATGATCAGGAAGGGGTGTATTTATCATTTGGTCTGAGTTACGGACACCACTGATGAGGTGCCTACCCTTGAATCTGTGCCAATTATGAATGAATTCCCCGATGTCTTTCCGGATGAGCTCCCTGGAATTCCTCCAGACAGGGAGATTGATTTTGGGATTGATGTGATGCCAGGCATGCAGCCTATATCCATTCCACCTTATAGAATGGCGCCAACTGAATTAAAAGAGCTAAATGAACAACTAAGGGATTTTCTAGAGAAAGGTTTCATCTGACCGAGTGTGTCACCTTGGGGCGCACCGGTTCTCTTTGTCAGAAAGAAAGATGGATCGCTGCGGATGTGTATTGATTACCGGCAACTCAACAAAGTCACAATCAAAAACAAATACACATTGCCTAGAATTGATGATTTGTTTGATCAATTATAAGGTGCTAGGTTCTTCTCCAAAATTGATTTGCAGTCCAGGTACCATCAATTGAAGATAAGGGAGCAGGATATTCCGAAAATAAATTTCAGAACCCGGTATGGGCACTTGGAATTTTTGGTAATGTCTTTCGGGCTAACAAATGCCCCGGAAACTTTCATGGATCTTATGAATCGAGTCTTCAAGTCGTTTCTTGACTCCTTTGTGATAGTATTCATTGACGACATCCTTGTATATTCACGAAGTGGAGAGGATCACACCGACCACCTCAGGGCAGTTTTGTAGACTCTTCATCAACACCAATTGTATTCAAAGTTCTCGAAATGTGAATTTTGTCTTGAATCTGTTACATTCCTGGGTCATGTCATCTCCAGAGAAGGAAGATCCTCAAAAGATTGTAGCGGTGAAGGATTGGCCTAGACCTACTACTCCAACAGAGATTCGCAGTTTCTTGGGTTTGGCCGGGTATTATAGGAGGTTCGTGGAGATATTCTCCACTCTTGCCTCTCCATTGACTAAATTGACGCAGAAGGCAGTTAAGTTCCAGTGGTCCGATGCTTGCGAAAGGAGCTTCCAGGAATTGAAATCAAGATTGACTTCGACACCGGTATTGACCCTGCCAGAGGGTACCGAGGGGTTTGTGGTGTATTGCGATGCTTCAAGGATCGGTCTTGGGTGTGTACTAATGCAACATGGTAAGGTTATAGCATATATTTCAAGGCAACTTAAGAATCATGAAAAGAACTATCCAACTCATGACTTAGAGCTTGCAACAGTGGTTTAGGCATTAATATTTGGCATCATTATTTGTATGAAGTCCATGTAGATGTATTCACGGACCACAAGAGTCTTCAATACATTTTCAAGTAGAAGGAATTGAACTTAAGGCAGAGAAGGTTGCTTGAGTTGCTCAAAGATTATGACATCGACATTTTGTATCATTCGGGGAAAGCTAATGTGGTGGCGGATGCTCTTAGTCGGATGGGTAGTTTGGCTCACGTGGAGGCATGTTAAAGGCCCTTGGCCTGGGAGGTTCACCAGTTGGCCAGTTTGCGAGTTCATCTTGCGGACTCTAATGAAGGGGGAGTGATTGTATGAATAGGGCGGAATCATCGCTTGTGGCAGAAGTCAAGGAGAAACAATACAATGATCTAGTGTTGGTGCAGCTAAAGGAAGGAATTCATAAACATAAGACTACGGATTGTTCTCTTGGCATGGATGGCGGTACATTATTGTGGCAAAATGTTCAAATTGCCAACAGGTGAAGGCCGAGCATCAAAGGCCGGATGGGTTAGCACAGAGTATAGAAATTCTAATGTGGAAATGGGAAATGATCAATATGGATTTTGTGGTAGGGTTACTGTGCACTCCGCGTACGTTTGACTCAATTTGGGTGATCGTGCATTGACTCACAAAATCAGCTCACTTCTTGCCAGTTAAGTCCACCGACACTGCGGAACAATATGCTCAATTGTATATCAAGGAGATAGTCAGGCTTCATGGCACTCCAAGTTCCATAATTTCCGATCGAGGGGCCCAATTCACAGCTAATTTCTGGAAGAAATTTCAGCAAGGTTTGGCTACGTAGGTAAATCTTAGCACGGCTTTCCATCCACAGACTGACAGGCAAGCAGAGTAGACTATTCAGACACTTGAGGACTGTCGCGCTCCATTCTTCTCATGAAAATCGGGCTTCGACGTCGTGAGGACTCTATTAAAAGGGAGGAAGGGTTATTAAAAGAGAGTCGCCACCTAAGGGATTGAGGTGCGTTAGGGAACCTATTGAAAATGACTTGGGTTTACTAGTTTGCGTCACCAAAGATCGAGTAAGGGCTCAGATTACCTTGAGGAGAAGGTGTTAGGCACTCCTCGAGGTCCACAACGGTGGGTCCCGGCCAAACTCAAATCATGTGAATTAGTCTAAGAGAGAAGAGGAACAACGTGAATAAAGAAAGAATTATTTTAACATGAATGGGGGGTCCTAAGTTTTTTAACCTAAAAGATCACCCTGTGCAACATAAATAATACTTTGCAACTCCCCCTAAGACGGGGGTGTTACTTATATTATTCAGCGGGCACAGACTATCATCTTCTGCTACCCGATTACTATCTTTAAGTTATTTACCTAAAGCGCTCTAGTCAATTCTAAATCGTACCCTATGCGTGCACTACCCGTCCCTTGCCTATGGCCCAGGAGGCGTTTGGACCTCTATTTTGGATGGTTCTAGACCTAACTTAGGTTGCTCAAAAATGATAAAGACTAGGTGACATACAAAACAAATTGAACTTTCATATAAAGCAAATAAGGGCTCAGATTAGCCTCCACACTTATGCAGCAAATGCACACAAACAGAGTAGGCATTTTGACAGTTTCAATTAAAGTCCTTAGGTACTATAGACATGATTTCTACGTGATTTTGGATTTTAATCATGCGAGCAGTTATGCAAAGTAATTTCTAAGTGACTGCACAGTTACCTACTGATTATAATTATAAGCGGTTAAACCTATAGACATGCTATCTAGGTGATTTACTCAGCGTTAGGCAGTGATAAGCAACGAGAGATATTCAGAATTACTCAGTTATTCCTATAGGCATGCTTTCTACTGGTATTCAACGAGACAGTATTTTAAAGCCTGATATTTTGGTACTTAACACAGATGGTGATTACCCTATAGACATGATTCCTACCCTTGATGATTGAGACTAATTTTAGTTCTTATAGGCATGTATACTAAATGAGCAAGTATTACAATAGCATATCAATCAATTAAGAACCCTATAGGCATGACTTCTAAAAATGCAGATTTATAAATGACCCTATGATCATGATGCCTAATATGCTGCAATGCAAATTGAACTTTGGTTATTTTATTCCATATAGGCATGGTATCTAACGTGTGAAAGCAGAATAAGAAGGTTATCTACAGGACATATTTGAGTAAAGTGAACACTTATATGCAGGTTACCTAACACACAATAGCAGAATGTATTTGAATAAAGTAAACACATATAGGCAGGTTATCTAACACAATAGCAGAATGAGCAAAGTAAGCACTTATAGCCAGATTATCTAACACACAATGTTAGAATGAGCGAAGTAAACACTTATAGGTAGGATTTCTACTCATTCTCATGCATGTGTTTAAATAAAAGGTAAACCCAGTTCCCAATTTACTAATACCCCAATTGTTATTACAAAGAGTTATTACAGACCAGAAATTAATGAATGAATTACAAAGTATATAAAACTATAGGAAGCCTGCAGCAGGCCCAAATGCACCTGGACAGGCCAAGCCTTCAATTCACAGTAGCTCTAAAAGCCAATGTTCAAAGATACACAGTAGCCAGAAGTGAATGATTCACCCATATCTCAAGGATAAGCATACAGAACCCAAATCTCTAGTGTGTCAGAGTTTCCAAGGACTTCATGAACCTCGGGCAGTGCTCAAGAGAATGATCAGAACAGTTCAAGGAACACTAGGGACCAAATCCTAGTGTGTTAGAGTTCATGAGGGTCTCATATGAACCCTGAGCAGTGCTCACACTAGGAAGGCCAGGGGACAGAACCTAAATTGCTTTGGCTTTCAGCCAGCAAAGAGTGAGGATTCAAGAGAGCAGAATAGGATTATGGGATACATTTAGAGACAGAATCACACATAGAACAGAAACAAATAGCAACACATTTGAACCTAAGCAGACTTAATAAAGTTTTTGAGAATTAACAAAGTCATATGCTAATAAGGATCAGTTCATAAATAGTTCACAAAAATAACAAAAGTTGCACATCAGACTAGGTCACAGAAAGAAGCTCATTGATTAATAGTAGGTCAGGAACACATTAATTAGTATTAGGGATTATTTCAGCAGAGGTATCATAGCATAATGAGCACAAAACCAAATAGATCACATGGTAACAGGTTCAATAAACAAACTGATGAATCTGTTAAAGCACACATAATTAACCAATCCTTAGGAAAAGTATCAAAGCATGCTTAATGCTAAAAGATAGTCCTAAATGGCACAGAGTTAGGTAGGTTTCCCTAATTGATTCAACTGATTTCAACATGTCTTAAATACAGATAATAATAATATTTTAGAGTAACTAGTCTAATAGAGGTAATACATTAAACGAGTAATGAAATAGTGAAGGATTCAATAACTCACCAGTTGAGATGAGACAGAAAAAAAAGAATCCAGTAGTGTAGCAATTATCACCAAACGGAGACGGAACACTTGAAGATTTCTAGCCTTGGCTTCCAGTTGGCCATGAATCAAAAGCACAAAATAATTGTATTGCTAGAGAATAACAGTGTATAGTTTTGTTTATCATGGTGAGAAAATTTCAAACTCTAAAATCTGTCTCTAAAGGGGAATGGGGGAGGGGTTTAAATAGTACTAAAATTGAACACATAAATATGGCAATCATTAGTCAAAATACTAGAAAGGAAAGCACTTAATAGTTAATAAGAAAATAAAAATTTAAAAACCCTAATTTAGGTAAAATATACAAATCGGCAAAAATAATGTAGAGAGTTACAATAAGATGAATATAGACATATAGATAGAAACTTTAACAAAAATAATTAAAGGATCGAACCAGATTTGGTTCGATTTTGAAGAACCAAAAAACCCCAAATTTAGGGCAAGTAAAAATCGGCAAAAATAACAAGCAAAGAGTCATAATGAGATGCATATAAACATATAGATAGAAATATTAATAAAAATAATTAAGGAATCGAACCAGATTTGATTAGATCTAGAAAGATCTGAAACCCTAGTTTTAGGGTAAGTAGAAAAAATCTCAAAGATTCTCAGAGATTCATAGAGATCCATACCATAAAAGAGCAAGGAAGAACAAAGACGGAAAAGGGTCAAGGGGTTGAACTATTTAGGTTCGAAGTTGAAGAGATCCGCTTGCCATGTATAGGCAAGCGGTATATAGAAAGTCCCAGTACCAAAGAGAGGTGAGATATGGTAAGAAACCACTAGGGAATCCCATGCCTAGTGGGATTAAGAGAGGAGATTGGGGGGAGACGACTAGGGTTTAGGGCAGTGAGGTGAGAGCATTTGAAGGCGGCGGCCGGTGAGAAATGGGTAGGGTTAGGGGGGTTGGTTAATTAAAATGGGCAGGTGTAACATGGACCGTTGATCTCAGAGATCAACGGCCACAATTTAAAGGGGTTTTGGGTCGGGTAGTTAATTGGGTAAGGGTAATTGGGCTAGTGATAATTAGGTAGGTTTGGGTCCGAAATCGGTTGCAAATTGAGGCAAGATTTTAAATACCCAAATTTAATTAATAAATAATTTGTAAAAAATAATAAATAAATAATAAAAATATCATCGTGCATAAAACAAATAAAACAATTATTTAACATTACAAAGGTATAAAAAGATTATTTTGGCATAAATAAAATAATTATAAATACATATATGCTATTATTGCAAATGTGCAATTTTAGCCTTTACAAATGAAATTGTAATTATGCTAAAATATATAAAACCTAATATGGGTGTAAATGATGAAATTAGGTCATAAGATAATTTGTGAGGTAATTAATGAGTATTTATATAATACAAATACAGGAATAAATTTATTTAAAAATGCTTTTCATGCTTGTAAATCAAATGATGATGCATATGTACTATTTTGAAAGTATATATATATATATATTTGAAAAACATATGAGAGAAAAATTGGGTATCAACAGCTGCCCCTCTTTACCCGGGAAGGATGAAAGAGTTGTGGGGTAAAGAAATGATGACCGATTTTGACCAAGTGGAATGTTTTGAGAAATATAGGTCGCACTCTGGTCTTTGAGCTACCTACATATCCCTGGTATTACAGGAATCAGGCCATGTGTAGTTCTGGATCCAACGGTGGAACGAACCGATGAAATTGTTGTAAGAACGGACAAAATATTCTGGACAGGACAAATCGGGATTGGGAATAGTTATGGACACTTGAGTGGGTATCAGATGAGGATGGGTAACTGATGGGATCAGTTACGTTTGAAATAATTGAAGGATATAAACTTTGAATGGAAACTGGAACGAAGATTGCCCCCGTTAGGATAATGGTTACTTACCGGATCACCTGCAAACTCAAAATACAATGCATGCATATAGATTATCGCATGAATTTAAACATGATGCAAATTCCCATTGGACCATGGAGGTTTTCTTTGGACGGTGAGGATGACGTCTTTAGACCATGATGTCCCAGGTCATGAAATGTGCGGTAAAGGATTCGCAGGCCATGAAATGATGTTCTCGGGCTATGAAGATGGTGCCTCCGAACCGTGATGCCTTTGAATAATGATGTGCAGGATTAAGAGATCCTCAGGCCATGTCATGGTGTCTTCTTGCTATAAGGATAATGCCTTCAGACTATGACGCCTTTGGACAAATTGGCTATGTATCAGCCCATGAAATGCAAAGACATGATGCTTGAGATAAAACAAGATAGAGCTTAGTATTATGTAAGATCAGGGGCTGAGCTTAGCCCCGAAAGAAGAAAATAATGCAAGGTTTGGAATAGAGCAACATTTGTGGTTATGCAGGGAGAGACAATGCTTAGTCTCGTGCAAGATTGGAGACAACGCTTAGTCTCATGCAGTAAGAAAGTCAGAGCTTTAGCCTTATGCAATTGAGGAGGCATGGTTTAGCCTCATGCAAGATCTGAGACAGTGCTTAGCCTCATGCAAATGGAAGGCAATGCTTAGCCTTATGCAATTGAGGAGGCATGGCTTAGTCTCATGCAAAATTTGAGACAATGCTTAGTCTCATGCAAAATTTGAGACAATGCTTAGTCTCATGCAGGGGGAAGGCAGAGCTTATCCTTATGCAATTAAGGAGGCAGGGCTTAGCCTCATGCAAGATCTGAGACAGTGCTTAGTCTCATGTAGGGGGAAGGCAATGCTTAGCCTTATGCAATTAAGGAGGCAGGGCTTAGCCTTATGCAAGATTTGAGAAAATGCTTAGTCTCATGTAGGTGGAAGGAAATGCTTAGCCTTATGCAATTGAGGAGGCAGGGCTTAGCCTCATGTAAGGCTTGAGACAATGCTTGATCTCATGCAATGGACAAATAGTAAGTAAGAGCAGAGCATTTCTTAGCTGGAGATATGTTTGCGCTTGGCAGCTTTGTCGTTATGAAGATAATGATTCTAAGGTGCACACGTACTTGCGGTTATTCCTCGTTCCTGCATCCAATGAAAAATCGTGAGTTTTGGGAGAGGTTGGTTCATGCCTTTGTCTACTTGCTTTGCTCCACTCTACACCTAGTGTCCTGTTCGAGTTACCATGGGTAGCATTTGGCTAAAATAACATTTTCAAAAAATATGTATGCATAGTTATTCAAAACACAGTAATACGCATTTTAAAAATCGATTAGATGAACCAGTAACTGTGACATTAATAGAGACATTGCAACCTTCTCGCCGTAGAATTTTGAGGGTCCTCCTCAAAATTCTGCCCCAGTTATCTAGACGAACTTTTGGCTATTCCGCATATGGTGCCGTTGGCTGAACTTTCTTCGAAATTTTGAGGGTACTCCTAAACATTCTGCCCCAGTTTTCGGTTATAGAAAAAATGGAAATTTTATTGAATTGTGACCGAAGCCACAGGGCTGCCTACGTATCCTCTCTTAAACGGGAATCAGGTCAAGTGTAGTTCAGTTACATCATATGCAAAATGTTTAGACATAGTATCATTTTACTACGTCTGAATTAATAGGCTTTGGCCAAATTTCTCCGTCCATCTCTGCGAGTATGAGTGCTCCTCCTGTTAGTACCCTGTAAACCATGTAAGGTCCTTGCCAGTTGGGTAAGATTTTCCTTTGGCTTCATCCGGATATGGGAAGATCCGTTTCAGCACCAGCTGCCCCGGTGCGAACTATCTAAGTTTAACCCTTTTGTTGAAAGCTCTGGAAATTCTGTTCTGATAAAGCTGACCATGATACACCGCATTCATTCTTTTCCCATCAATGAGAGCTAACTGCTCGTAGCGGCTTCTTATCCATTCCGCATCACTGAGCTCAGCTTCTTGTATAATTCTCAAGGAAGGAATTTCAACCTCGGCAGGGATGACGGCTTCAGTACCATAGACTAATAGGTAAGGAGTTACCCGGGTTGACATGCAGACTGTGGTACGGTATCCCAATAAGGCAAATGGTAACTTCTCGTGCCACTGCTTGTGATTCTCTACCATCTTCCTTAGTATCTTCTTAATGTTCTTGTTGGCGACTTCTACAACTCCATTCATTGGGGGTCGGTATGCTGTGGAGTTTTTGTGCTTGATCTTGAAGGTTTAGCACATGGATTTCATTAGATCACTGTCGATATTGGCGGCATTGTCAGTGATGATGGATTCTGGAACCCCGAATCGACAAACAATACGATCACTGACAAAATCTACGACGACATTCTTGGTTACAGCTTTGTAAGATGCAGCTTCAACCCACTTTGTGAAATAGTCGATGGCCACTAGAATGAACCTGTGCCCGTTTGAAGAAGTGGGCTCGATTGGTCCAATGACATCCATTCCCTAGGTAGCAAAAGGCCAAGGTGCGCTGGTTGTATTAAGTTCATTTGGAGGTACTCGTATCATATCTGCGTGTATCTAGCACTGATGATATTTCTGGACATACCGGATGCAGTCTGTTTCCATAGTCATCCAAAAGTATCCGACTCTGAGTATCTTCTTGGCTAGGACGAAGACATTCATATGTGGGCCGCAGGTTACGGCATTTATCTCTTCAAGTAGTTTGGAGGCTTCTTTGGTGTCAACACACCGTAATAGCCCTAGATCTGGAGTTCTTCTATATAGCATTTCTCCACTCTGGAAGAAATGGTTAGACAACCTCCGAAGTGTGCATTTCTGGGTGTGGCTTGCGTGCTCTGGATATTCTCCTTTTGTCACATATTCCCTGATATCATGGAACCATGGATTCCCATCTGTTTCTTTTTCAACATGAGCACAGTAAGCTGGCTGATTATGAATCCTTACCGGAATGGGGTCGATGAAATTCTTGTCTGGATGCTGTATCTTGGAGGACAAAGTGGCCAATGCGTTTGCGAACTCATTCTGGATTCTCGGGACATGTCTAAACTCTATCTTCGTGAACCTCTTCATCATCTCTTGCACATGATATAGATATGGTAATATCTTGGTATTCTTTGAAGCCCATTTTCCCTGCACCTGGTGTACCAGCAGATCTAAATTGCCAATTACCAGTAATTCCTGGATATTCATGTCAACGGCCAAATTGAGCCCTAATATGCAAGGCTCATATTCTGCCATATTATTGGTGCATGGAAATCTGAGTTTTGCGGATACCGGATAATGTTGACCTATTTCTGACACCAAAATAGCTCCAATACCCACTCCTTTGAAGTTTGTGGCTCCATCGAAATACATTCTCCACCTGTCGTAGGCTTTGGCGATATCTTCTCCTACGAATGATACTTCTTCATTAGGACAATATGTTTTTAGTGGTTCGTATTCTCCTCTTACAGGATTTTCCGCAAGATGATCTGCCATTTTGCCAGCTTTCCTGTAGGCATGGGTTTCTGGAAGTTGTACTTCAGAGGGTCCATCCTTGATATGATATATGCGGTATAGGCACAGAAGTAGTGCCTCAGTTTTTGGGCTATCCAGGTCAAAGCACAACAAGTGCGTTCCAGCAAAGAATATCGTGCTTCGTAGGGTGTGAACTTCTTACTCAAATATTATATGGCATGTGCTTTCCTTCCCTTCTCGTCGTGTTTTCCCAAGACACAACCGAAATCCCTATCTAATTCGGAGAGATAGAGTAGCAGTGGTCTACCAAGTTCTGGCGGGACTGGGACTGGCGGTGTGGACAAATATTCTTTGATTCTGTCAAAAGCTTTCTGAAAGTCTTTAGTCCAATTGGTTGCGGCATCCTTCTTTAACATTTTGAAAATAGGCTCACAGATCACGGTTGATTGTGCTATGAAGTGATGATATAATTAAGACATCCCAAGAAGCTCATCACGTCTTTCTTATTCTTTTGAGGAGGCAAATCCTGGATAGTCTTAACCTTTGATGGGTCTAACTCAATTCCTCGGCGGCTGACGATGAACCCTAATAACTTTCCTGCGGGGACCCCGAAGGCACATTTTGCAGGATTCAATTTCAAATTGTACCTCCGAAGCCGATCAAAATATTTCCTCAAATCTGCTATGTGGTCTGTACTCTTCTTGGATTTGATGATGAAGTCATCCGCATATACCTCTATCTCCTTTTCTATCATGTCATGGAAAATAGTTGTCATGGCCCTCATATAAGTGGCCCTAGAATTCTTCAGACTGAACGACATCATTTTATAGCAGTACACCCCCCATGGTATGATAAAAGTTGTCTTTTCAGCATCCTCTTCATCCATCCAGATCTGATGATATCCCGCGAAGCAATCCACAAATGATTAGAGTTCATGCTTGGCACAATTGTCGATCAGTATGTGTATGTTGGATAACGGGAAATCATCTTTGGGGCTTGCTCTGTTTAGGTCCCGATAATCGACGCATACTCCGACTTTCCCATCCTTCTTCGGAACTGGCACGATGTTAGCCAACCAAGTTGGATATTCAACCACTCTGAGAACCTTAGCTTTGATCTGTTTGGTGACTTCTTCTTTGATTTTCAAACTCATATATGGCTTGAAAATTCTGAGCTTTTGCTTTTCTGGCAGACACATTGGGTTGGTAGGTACTTTATAAGCCACTATGGACTTGTTCAAACCGGTCATATCATCATAGGACCATGCAAAGTTATCTACATATTCCTTCAAGAAACGAGTGCATACTTCATTCTCTGATGGTGACAGGTGAATGCTTACACATGTTTCCTTGACTGTTTCAGAGTCTCCGAGATTAACTATTTCAGTCTCATCCAAATTGGACTTAGGCTTGTTTTAAAAGTTTTCCACTTCTCTGACAATTTCCTCGGGTATTATATACTCTTCCAGATCCTCTGAATTATTATCCTTATGTTGCGTTGTCTCATTACATGTGATAGTCATAAGTTCATCGGGATAGGTAATAATAATGCTGTAGAGAAAAATGTAAAGAATAATAATAAATACTAAAAACAACAATGCATTAGATAAATCTTCAAAACGTCAAACAGATACGGCTCGATGACCCGAGCAATTGTTTCAAAAAAAACATGCTTTTAAAATAAATGATGCTAATTTCCAGGCTACCCAGGAACTTGACAGGCCCTTGATGGTGCAGCAATCCAGTTCTTGAAAACAACTCCCTTCTCCACGGTCTGAATAATGAGGCCTTCCTCCTCCTTCTCCTCAACTATCGCACTGCAATCCATGTCTTCATCATCCAGAAATAGATTCCTTATACCAGCTAGAACTTCATCTTTTTCAAACTCCCAAATCATGTCAGCTTGATGAAATGACAGGCTCAAATGTGGTACTGGTTGCTCTAGAGGGTAATAAGGACCACACCATGGTGGCTACCAATTCTGATACTCGTGCCAGGTGTATTCATACCCAAGCCCAAAGGTTGTGCCGTGACGCTTTAGCTGTATTGGTTTGGTGATCCCCTGGAGATTCTTACCGAGACCTTTTCCAAGCTCAAACTCTGTCCATGCCAATATGCCTTCTATCTTACTGCTCTACCATTTTTCCTTTTCAATTGCGTTGACGCGCTCGATGCGATGATATGTTTCTCCACCCAACTTCCTTCTATTCTCGATGACCGGAATAGTTTGACTGATGTAAATGGGATTACTTCCGTCCCCATGGATGATCACTTCCTGATGTTTCCACTCAAACTTCACGACCTAATGTAGAGTAGATGCTATGCCCCCAGCGGCATGTATCCAAGGTCGTCCCAATAATAGGTTGTAGGTAGCATAAATGTCCAACACTTGAAACTCAACATCAAACCAGGTTGGGCCCATCTGTAGGCTGAGGTTGGTTTCCCCAATTGTGGCCCTTTGAGACCCATCAAATGCTTTCACATTCATACTTCCTGCTCGTATCTTGTGTAGGCCTTTACCCAATCTTTTCAAAGTAGTTAGTGGACATATGTTAACACTCGAACCCCCATCTATCAGGACTCTGGCAATGAACCTATCCTCAAACTGCACTGTGATATGAAGTGCCCTGTTGTCACTTAATCTTTCTGGTGGCAGTTCGTCTTCATGAAAGGTGATCTTGTGGCTTTCCAGTACTTGCCCTACCATGTTAGCCATCTCCCCACTAGTGATATTGTTAGGTACGTAAGCTTCATTCAATACCTTCATCAAGGATTCCTATGCGCCTTGGAATTCTGCAGTAATAATAGGATGGATATCTGAAGTTTTGTTCAGATGGTCTACCCTTCTCTGGCTTGCACCTTTCTCTAAAGATCATCTGGGCCGGTTTCAATGATGGATTGTTTGGAAGCAGCTTCTCTACTTGATCCTCCAAAATTCTCTGGTGTATAAATTCTACCAGTCCTGGTCATACCTTGTGCTGTGCCAGATTCTTCATTTTTGCTTCTCCTTTATTCCTGGCTTCTACAACACAGTCACGAGGTACGACATTGGACTTAAAGGGCGATGTGGATGCTACCGTCATAGTGAAGGGCGTGGTTACTTCTACTTCAAATAGAGCAAGTGCAGCTGTAGGTGTTGTTACTTCCACATCGAACGAGGCTGGTGCGGCTACTTCGACTTCGACCGGTGGCTGTATCTATTCCACAATAGGAGCAAGAGTGACCGCAGGTTTCTTTGGGTAATCCCCTTCTCGAATAAGCCCAATCGACCCTTCCGGGTCCCATTCTTCATCAGTCTCTATCACATTTATTCCCTCGCCCCTATGATCTGGGAGAGGATTATTGTGGACGTTAGGTGCAGCCTCCTTTGCTTGTATAACCTTGGTATCGATTAGTGTCTGGATCTTGTCTTTCAGGGTGCGACATTCATCAATGGTATGGCCCTTCATGCCAGAGTGGTAAACACATGTTTTGTTTGGATTGACCCATTGAGAGGAGTTTTCCATGGCAACAGCGGGAATAGGGGTGACATATCCAGCATATTTCAGTCTCTCGTATAATTGATTGGTGGGTTCAGCAATAGGGGTGTATTTTCTGGGTGGCCGGCGGTCGAAATGTGGTCTGGGTTTCTGATAGTTTTAGCGGGCTGGCAGTGAGTGATAATATGCTGGCTGGGTGTTATAAATGTGGTAGGTAGTGGCAGGTTATGGATATCTGGGAGGTGAAGGCTGATATGTGGGTGGAGGTGTTTGGTATGTAAGAGGAGATTATGGACCTTGGGCTACCATCACGGCCCCTACTTCTTTCTCCTTGGATATACCCCCTGACTGCAATGCTTTGTTTGTAGCATGTAATGCCTCAAAATTAGTTACCATTCCGCTCTTGATCCTTTCTTCAATCCTTTCCCCTAGCTTGATGATATCGGAGAATTTGTGGTTCTCGATAACCATCAACCTTTCATAGTATTGTGGATCCTGGGCCCGGACAAAGAACTTTTTCATCTGCTCTTCTTCTAATGCTGGCCTTAGTTTCAGGGCTTCCGATCTCGATCGAGTAGCAAACTCACGGAAAGTCTCCGTTGGCTTCTTCTTGAGATTCTGTATATAGAAGACATATGGTGCATTTTCCGTATTAAACCTAAACCGATCCATGAAATCTGATGCCATGCTTACCCAGCTAACCCACTTCTTTGGATTTTGGCTAATGTACCGAGATAGGGCGGCTCCAGAGAGGCTTCTCATGAACAATTTTATGCGAATCCTTTCATCCTTTCCAACGCCTACGAGCTTGTCACAATATGTCCTTAGATGCACCTTTGGGTCACCTGTTCCGTCAAACATCTCGAACATGGGAGGTTTGTAACCCTCCGGCAGTTCTACGTCTGGCTGAATACACAAATCTTCATAATTCAAACCCTCAATGCCTTTACCCCTTCGACACCTTGGACTGTAGTTTTGAGCTTCTTAAGTTCCTCTGCCATATTCTTGATAAGCAGGTCCTTCTCGGCAGATTCTAGTATGTATGGGGTTTGTTGAGTAGGGTGAGGTAGGGTTTCTATGTATATGGGGTTACTTTGGTGGATACCAGGGATTTGGGTGTAGTAATGATCATTGGTTGAGTTTTGCGGATCGGGGGTAGGTTGCGGTGTATTTTGAGAAGTATGGTAGGTAGTAGTTTGTGGATACTGAGTCAGATGATGTTGGTGTTGAGGAGGAGTTGGCACTGGTGGAGGGTTAGGATTTTGAGAAGGTGTGGTGTATTGATGAGGTGCGGGAGGATTTTGTGGATGTTGGTTTGGTATGTTTTGAGGAGGTGCTGGGTTTTGGGCATTCTGTTGGTTAATATCCGGGACGTTTAAGGTGAGGGAGAGGTTTTCCAAGTTGTGGACATGCTCAAGTTCCCCTTGCAATTCCAGTATTTTCTGCTCCAACCGTAGAACCAAATCATTCTATGCCGGAGTACTCCGACCATTTGAAGTTTCAACATTTTCTGCATGCGCAGCGTTATCTTTCCTGATACCACTCATGTCATCCATCTGAGCATGTCCCTTACTTTTGGGATCACTTGGAGGAGGATGAGGTAGAGGGCCTCTGGATCTGGTATGATACGTTGATGATGCCAGTATGCAAGAACCAACCTTAGGGGATGGAAATAATCAAAACAAAGAAAAGCAAAAAGGTAAACAAGTCAGTAGGGGATTTTGGAAGGATATTTGCAGTATTTAAACATGTATTGCAGAATTATAAATTCGCGTCCTAATTTTGGGGACCTCATTGTGCCTGAGGTAGGCCTAGCGACACATAGATTTGGAGAAACTTGATACCGATAACTGTCTCATTTCATTTATGTAATAAATAGATCAAACCTCTAAAATGACAATAATTAAAAGAGTTTCTAGTGGCATTTGCCTTATTACAATCAATTTCTAAAACGACTCTGGAAAAGCAGATAAACAACAATTCTATTCTATTGGTCCCAGAGGGACCCTCTCTAAGCTTGTCCTTCTTGGCCCTATCGATCAGATTCCCTAGGTCACGCATGTCCAGCATTAGATACGCCCTTGCTAGGTGTCCTCCTTTGTTTCCCTCTGCATTCTGACAACCCACGATGCTCTTCCTCATCTTCCTTTCAAGTTCCATCAGACCCTGCTCTAAGTACTCCAACCTTTCTGTTGATTTTGTAGCCACTTCCCTCCATTCATTAATTGATTCCATGTCTATCTTGTGTTGTTCCAAATGTTTGGCTTGAGACTCAAGGATTCGCTTGTGTAACTTCTTGTATTTTACTTATGCTTCAGCAGCATCGTCTATGACCCTGTTTCCTCGATCGATCCCTGGCTCGAATTCTCCTTCTATGTCATCATCCAACCATGATAGGTAGAAATACACATGACCGGCGTGGTACTGATATGGTTCGATGATATACGTTTCC
The DNA here is from genome assembly GCA_000715115.1 of Nicotiana otophora. Taxonomy (NCBI): domain Eukaryota; kingdom Viridiplantae; phylum Streptophyta; class Magnoliopsida; order Solanales; family Solanaceae; genus Nicotiana; species Nicotiana otophora. The sequence goes on from AWOL01S0003526.1 coordinate 45,735, forward strand.
ACAATAATCTTCAAATGCCACATGTGTTGGGCCTCACACTTGATTGGAATGGCACCACCATGAAAGTCTGCTTTGTAGTGAACCATCTTAGAAACTTGCTGTATGACTTGTTTTCTCCCAGCTTGTCTCATGACCCTAATAGGAGCATAAGGATAGATACCCCTCAACCCGATCAGCACTAAGTGAGGAACATCTCTGGACCTGATGATGAACTGGCTAGTAGGGAACCACTCGAACATCCAATGGACCTTGTCATCAGTCAAATTGCTAAAGAAGTGTACCCAATCTACGGCGTTTTCTGGTTGTACAAACCTGTCTGGGATGAAAGTCATTCTTTTTGGATGGTGAAAGGCTATGTGGTCATTCCATAGTCGCCGCGGAAATTCCTGACGGTACTGTCCTCTTTGAAGATGCTCCAACAACCATGTTTGCAGTAACAAATTACAACCCTCAAAATGTCTGAATCCCTTCTTACAGCGGTTCAAAACTCGGTATATCTCTGCCACGATCATTGGGACAATAGTGTAAGTCTGTCCCTCAATCCCTTCCATTAAGGTCTTGGTAACCATAGCCAAACAAGTGTGAATCTTGTCTCCTTGAATTGGAAATACTATCATACCCAGAAAACAGACGATGAACACAAAATCCCGACGATGAGTCCAGCCCAGGGAAGTGATGGCAAACTCATCATGATAGATGCGGTAGGATGTGTTGTGTCCATAATGCTCGTAAAGGAAGTCGAAAGGTATGTAGGACTTCTTTAGGTAGACTAACTCGTCATTCTTTCTTAGACCGATCATTTTTCAGAAATCCCCTAGAAATATAATTTTCCGGTACCAGCAGACCAGATCCCTTCTTAGGCTTGTTTTCAAAGTTTTCCACTTCTCTGACAATTTCCTCGGGTATTATATCCTCTTACAGATCCTCTGAATCATTATCCTTATATTGCGTTGTTTCATTATATGTGACAGTAGTAAGTTCATCGGGATAGGTAAAAATAATGTTGTAGAGAAAAACGTAAAGAATAATAATAAATACTAAAAACAACAATGCATTAGATAAATCTTGAAAACGTCAAATGGGTACGGCTCGATGACCCGAGCAATTATTTCAAAACAAAACATGCTTAAAACAAAATACTGAAAATGTCTTAAATGCTCATAAATATTGCTTTTAAAATAAATGATGCTAATTGCCAGGCTACCCAGGAACTCGACGGGCCCTTGATGGTGCAGCAATCCAGTTCTTGAGAACAACTCGCTTCTCCACGGTCTAAATAATGAGGCCTTCCTCCTCCTCCTCAACTATCGCACTGCAATCCATGTCTTCATCATCCAGAAACAGATTCCTTATACCAGCTAGAACTTCATCTTCTTCAAACTCCCACATCATGTCAGCTTGATGAAATGACTGGCTCAAATGTGGTACTGGTTGCTCTAGAGGGTAATAAGGACCACGCCATGGTGGCGACCAATTCTGATACTCGTGCCAGGTGTATTCATACCCAAGCCCAAAGGTTGTGCCTTGACGCATTAGCTGTATTGGTTTGGTGATCCCCTGTAGATTCTTACCGAGACCTTTGCCAAGTTCAAATCCTGTCCATGCCAATATGCCTTCTATCTTACTGCTCCACCATTTGTCCTTTTCAATTGCGTTGACGTGCTCGATGCGATGATATGTTTCTCCACCCAACTTCCTTCTATTCTCGATGACCGAAGCAGTTTGACTGGTGTAAATGGGATTACTTCCATTCCCATGGATGATCACTTCCTGATGCTTCCACTCAAACTTCACGACCTGATGTAGAGTAGAAGCTAAGGCCCCAGCGGCATGTATCCAAGGTCGTCCCAACAATAGGTTGTAGGTAGCAGATATGTCCAACACTTGAAACTCAACATCAAACAAGGTTGGGCCCATCTGTAGGCTGAGGTTGGTTTCCCCAATTGTGGCCCTTTGAGACCCATCAAATGCTTTCACATTCATACTTCCTGCTCGTATCTCGTGCAGGCCTTTACCCAATCTTTTCAGAGTAGTTAGTGGACATATGTTAAGACTCGAACCCCCATCTATCAGGACTCTGGCAATGAACTTATCCTCAAATTGCACTGTGATATGCAGTGCCCT
>AWOL01S0003526.1:47892-62395 GCA_000715115.1 Nicotiana otophora
GTTGTAGGTAGCAGATATGTCCAACACTTGAAACTCAACATCAAACAAGGTTGGGCCCATCTGTAGGCTGAGGTTGGTTTCCCCAATTGTGGCCCTTTGAGACCCATCAAATGCTTTCACATTCATACTTCCTGCTCGTATCTCGTGCAGGCCTTTACCCAATCTTTTCAGAGTAGTTAGTGGACATATGTTAAGACTCGAACCCCCATCCATTAGGACTCTGGCAATGAACTTATCCTCAAACTGCACTGTGATATGTAGTGCCCTGTTGTGACTTAATCCCTCTGGTGGCAGTTCGTCTTCATGAAAGGTGATCTTGTGGCTTTCCAGTACTTCCCCTACCATGTTAGCCATCTCCCCGCTGGTGATATTGTTAGGTATATAAGCTTCATTCAATACCTTCATCAAGGATTCCTATACGCCTCAGAATTCTGCAGTAATGATAGGATGGATATCTGAGCAGGAGTTTTGTTCAGATGGTCTACCACAGAATATTCTCTCGCTTGCACCTTTCTCCAAAGATCATCCGGGTCGGTTTTAATGATGGGTTTCTTGGAAGCAGCTTTTCTACTCGTTCCTCCCATATTCTCAGGTGTATAAATTCTACCAGTCCTGGTCATACCTTCTGCTGTGCCAGATTCTTCCATTTTTGCTTCTCCTTTCCTCCTGGCTTCTGCAACATAGTCCCGGTGTACAACATTGGACTTAAAGGGCAGTGTGGATGCTACCGTCACAATGAAGGGCGTGGTTACTTCTACTTCAAATGGAGCAGGTGCAGCTGTAGGTGTTGTTACTTCCACCTCGAATGAGGTTGGTGCGGCTACTTCAACTTTGATCGGTGGCTGTATCTGTTCCACAATAGGAGCAAGAGTGACCGTAGGTTTCTTTGGGTCATCCCCTTCTTGAATAAGCCCAATCGACCCTTCCGGGTCCTATTCTCCATCAGTCTCTATCACATTTATTCCCTCACCCCTATGATCTGGGAGGGGATTGTTGCGGACGTTAGGTGCAACCTCCTTTGCTTGTATAACCTTGGTATCGATTAGTGTCTGGATCGTGTCTTTCAGGGTGCGACATTCATCAATGGTATGGCCCTTTATGCCGTAGTGGTAGGTACATGTTTTGTTTGGATTGACCCATTGAGAGGAGTTTTCCATGGAAACAGCTGGAATAAGGGTGACATATCCAGCAGCTTTTAGTCTCTCGTATAATTGATCGATGGGTTCAACAATAGGGGTGTATTTTCTTGGTAGCCTGTGGTCAAAATTTGGTTTGGGTTTCTGATAGTTTTGGCTGGCTAGTGGTGAGTGCTAATATGCTGGCTGGGTGTTACAAGTGTGGTAAGTAGTGGCGGGTTGTGGATCTCTGGGAGGTGAAGGCTAATATGTGGGTTGAGGTGCTTGGTATATAAGAGAAGATTCCAGACGTTGGGCTACAATCAAGACCCCAACTGCTTTCTTCTTGGATATACCCCCTGACTATAATGCTTTGTTTGTAGCCAGTAATGCCTCAACATTAGTTACCATCCCGCTCTTGATCCCTTCTTCAATCCTTTCCCCTAGCTTGATGATATCGGAGAATTTGTGGTTCTTGATAACCATCAACCTTTCATAGTATTGTGGATCCTGGGCCCGGACAAAGAACTTGTTCATCTGCTCTTCTTCTAATGCTGGCCTTAGTTTCAGGGCTTCCGATATCCATCGAGTAGCAAACTCGCGGAAAGTTTCCATTGGCTTCTTCTTGAGATTCTATATATAGAAGACATATGGTGCATTTTCCGTATTAAACCTGAACCGATCCATGATATCTGATGCCATGCTTACCTAGCTAACCCACTTCTTTGGATTTTGGCTAATGTACCGAGATAGGGCGTCTCCAGAGAGGCTTCTCATGAACAATTTTATGCGAATCCTTTCATCCTTTCCAACGCCTATGAGCTTGTCACAATATGTCCTTAGATACACCTTTGGGTCACCTGTTCCGTCAAACATCTCAAACTTGGGAGGTTTGTAACCCTCCGGCAGTTCTACGTCTGGCTGAATACACAGATCTTCATAATTCAAACCCTCAATGCCTTTACCTCCTTCGACACCCTGGACTCGACTTGTGAGCTTCTTAAGTTCCTCTACCATATTCTTGACGAGCAAGTCCTTCTCGGCGGATTCTGGTGTGTGTGGGGTTTGTTGAGTGGGGTGAGGTAGGATTTCTACGTATATGGGGTTACTTTGGTGGATATCAGGGATTTGCGTGTAGCGATGATCATTGGTTGAGTTCTGCGGATTAGGGGTAGGTTGTTGTTTATTTTGAGAAGTATGGTAGGTAGTAGTTTGTGGATACTGAGTCAGAAGATGTTGGTATTGAGGAGGAGTTGGCACTGGTGGAGGGTTAGGATTTTGAGGAGGTTTGGCGTATTGATGAGGTGCGGAAGGATTTTGTGGATGTTGGTTTGGTGTGTTTTGAGGAGGTGCTGGGTTTTGGGCATTCTGTTGGTTAATATTCGGGACGTTTAAGGTGAGGGAGAGGTTTTCCAAGTTGCGGACCTGCTCAAGTTCCCCTTGCAATTCCAGTATTTTCTACTCCAACCGTAGAACCAAATCATTTTGTGCCGAAGTACTCTGACCATCTGAAGTTTCAACATTTTCCGCATGCGTAGCGTTATCTTTCCCGATACCACTCATTTCATACATCTTAGCCTTTCCTTTACTATTAGGATCACTTGGAGGAGGAGGATGAGGTGGAGGGCCTCTGGATCTGGTATGATACGCTGATGATGCCAGTATGCAAGAACCAACCTTAGGGGATGGGAATAATCAAAACAAAGAAAAGCAAAAAGGTAAACAAGTCAGTAGGGGATTTTGGAAGGATATTTGCAGTATTTAAACATGTATTGCGGAATTATATATTCGCGTCCTAATTTTGAGGACCTCATTGTGCCTGAGGTAGGCCTAGCAACACATAGATTTGGAGAAACTTGATGCCGATAACTGCCTCATTTCATTAATGTAATAAATAGATCAAAACTCTAAAATGACAATAATTAAAAGAGTTGCTAGTGGCATTTGCCTTATTACAGTCAATTTCTAAAATGACTCTAGAAAAGAAAATAAACAACAATTCTATTCTATTTGGTCCCAGAGGGACCCTCTGCAAGCTTGGCCTTCTTGGCCCTATCGATCTGATTCCCCAGGTCGCGCATGTCCAGCAGCAGATACGCCCTTACTAGGTGTCCTCCTTCATTTCCCTCTGCATTCTAACAATCCACAATCCACTTCCTTATCTTGCCTTCAAGTTCCATCAGACCCTGCTCTAAGTACTCCAACCTTTCTGTTGATTTTGTAGCCACTTCCCTCGATTCATTGATTGATTCCATGTCTATCTTGTGTTGTTCCAAATGTCTGGCTTGAGACTCAAGGATTCTCTTGTGCAACCAGCATCGTCTATGACCCTATTTCCTTGATCGATCCCTGGCTCGACTTCTTCTGCTATGTCATTATCCAACCATGATAGGTAGAAATACATATGACCGGCGTGGTACCGATCTGGTTCGATGGTATCCTTTTTCACAATAATCTTCAAATGCCACATGTGTTGGGCCTCACACTTGAATGGAATGGCACCACCTGAAAGTCTGGTTTGTAGTGAACCATCTTAGAAACTTGCTATATGACTTGTTTTCTCCTAGCCTGTCTCATGACCCTAATATGAGCATAAGGATAGATACCCCTCAACCCGATCAGCACTAAGTGAGGAACATCTCTGGACCTGATAATTAACTCACTAGTAGGGAACCACTAAAACATCCAATGGACCTTGTCATCAGTCAAATTTCTAAATAAGTGTACCCAATCCACGGCGTTTTCCGTTTGTGCAAACATGTCTGGGATGAAAGTCATTCTTTTTGGATAGTGAAAGGCTATGTGGTCAGTCCATGGTCGCCGCAAAAATTTTTGACGGTACTATCCTCTTTGAAGATGCTCCAACAACCATATTTGCAGTAACAAATTATAACCCTCAAAATGTCTGAATCCCTTCTTACAGCAATCCAAAGCTCGGTGTATCTCTGCCACGATAATTGGGACAATAGTGTAAGTCTGTCCCTCAATCCCTTCCATTAAGGTCTTGGTAACCATATCCAAACGGGTGTGAATCCTGTCTCCTTGAATTGGAAATACTATCATACCCAGAAATCAGCCTAAAAACCTAATGATGAGTCCAGCCCAGAGAAGTGATGGCAAACTCATCATGATAGCTACATTAGGATGTGTTATGCCCAAAATGCTCGTAGAGGAAGTCGAAATGTATGTAGGACTTCTTCAGGCAGACTAACTTGTCATTCTTTCTAAGACCCATCATTTTCAGGAATCCCCTAGAAGTACGACTTTCAGATACCAGCAGACCAGGGCTATCCCAGGGTAGCCCGACAAAACCTCCTATTTCCTCAAGAAGGGGAGTCATCTCTATGTTACCAAAATGGAAAACAACCCTTTTTTCATCCTAGAACATAGTCGCGGCCTCGATCAGTACATTGTTTGGCTGAATGTCTAGCAAAGAAGGTAAATTTCCAAGAATTATTTTCACATGGTTCTTGTCGCTTGGCGAGAGATTTTCCCACTAGTCTAGCAATAGAGGTGAGATACTTCAAACCATGCCGAACCTGGGGACTTCGTGCCTCATTTTTGCAAAACAAATAAAGTTAGCCCTCTCCCCCTCCGGACTTGACTACTTACACATTAATGATTAGCATATCGGCATGTTTTCTCCAAATAATGCACATATCATGATTGTGCCCTATTGGGATTATGTAAATCCCGATTGGTTTTGGATAAGGCTTGCCTTAGAGAGTTATTATGCGGACAACATTCTAACCCGTACTTAGGTTTAGACATGATGCATGCACAGTTAACATCAGAGTGGGGTTTTCTATAAGAGTCTAGACCGGTACCCTCAAGTGGACAACTTGAGAGGTAAAGGCACGGAACCGTCGACAGCATTGCTGATCGACTAGTTTTACCGTAAATAAGCCTTTTCAAATTTAAAAGGGTGATATAGGAAGAGAGCGGACACTCATCAAGTACCGCTATGGTATTAATTGCGCACGAGTAGAATATGATGTAGATCATGCAATTATGCAAAGATAAAACAACATGTTGTCAAGTATTTTGCAAGGTAAAGCGATAAATGCGGTATTTAATAAATGTAAAGACATAAAAGAAAGAAAAACAAGGAAAGAGTTAGTCCGTATAATGGAAAAATCGTAATAAAAAGATAAAAAGGGGTAGGGATTGGGAAAGACATAAAGATTGAAGCCAGCGAACAAGGTTAAACAAAAAGTTGCATGTAAATTCATGTAAAAGGAAAAATAAGAAAGGGGGTGTGCATGTAACAAATAAACGGTGAATTTGAGCATAAAATAATAAAGACATGTTTATCGAGAGAGACTAATTCACACAGACCAAGTTCATTATGGTAAGAGCCTAAGGATATCCCCAGCAGAGTCGCCATGTTATCGCGCCCCGTTCTTCTCACGAAAATCGGGCTTCGACGTCTTGACAACTCTCTTAAAAGGGAGGAAGGGTTATTAAAAGAGAGTCGCCACCTAACTGATTGAGGTGCGTTAGGGCACCTATTGCAAATGACTCGGGTTTACTAGTTTGTGTCACCAAAGATCAGGTAAGGGCTCAAATTACCTCGAGGAGAAGGTGTTAGGCACTCCTCGAGGTCCACAATGGTGGGTCCAGGCCGAACTCAAATCATGTGAATTAGTCTAAGAGAGAAGAGGAATAACGTGAATAAAGAAATAATTATTTTAACATGAATGGGGGGTCCTAAGTTTTTTATCCTAAAGGATCACTTCGTGCAACATAAATAATACTTCACAACTCCCCTTAAGATGGGGGTGTTACTTATATTATTAAGCGGGCACAGGCTATCATCTCCTGCTACTCGATTACTATCTTTAAGTTATTTACCTAAAGCGCTCTAGTCAATTCTAAATCGTACCCTACGCGTGCACTACCAGTCCCTTGCCTATGGCCAGGAGGAGTTTGGACCTCTATTTTGGATGGTTCTAGACCTAATTTACATTCCTCAAAAATGATAAAGACTAGGTGACATACAAAACAAATTGAACTTTCATGTAAAGCAAATAAGGGCTCAGATTAGCCTCCACACTTAGGCAGCAAATGCACGCAAACATATTAGGCATTTTGACAGTTTCAATTAAAGTCCTTAGGTCCTATAGACATGATTTCTATGTGATTTTGGATTTTAATCATGCGAGCAGTTATGCAAAGTAATTTCTATGTGACTGCACAGTTACCTACTATTTATAATTATAAGCGGTTAAACCTATAGACATGCTATCTAGGTGATTTACTCAGGGTTAGGTAGTGATAAGCAACGAGGGATATTCAGAATTACTCAGTTATTCCTATAGGCATGCTTTCTACTAGTATTTAACGAGACAATATTTTAAAGCATGATGTTTTGGTACTTAACACAGATGGTGATTACCCTATAGACATGATTCCTACCCTTGATGATTGAGACTAATTGTAGTTCTTATAGGCATGTATACTAAATGAGCAAGCATGACAATAGCATATCAATCAATTAAGAACCCTATAGGCATGACTTCTAAAAATGCAGATTTATAAATGACCCTATGATCATGATTCCTAATATGCTGCAATGCAAATTGAACTTTGGTTATTTTATTCCCTATAGGCATGGTATCTAACGTATGAAAGCAGAATAAGCAGGTTATCTACAGAGCATATTTGAGTAAAGTGAACACTTATAGGCAGGTTATCTAACACACAATAGCAGAATGTATTTGAATAAAGTAAACACATATAGGTAGGTTATCTAACACAATAGCAGAATGAGCAAAGTAAGCACTTATAGGCAGGTTATCTAACACACAATGTCAGAATGAGCGAAGTAAACACTCATAGGAAGGATTTTTACCCATTCTCATGCAAGTGTTAAAATAAAAGGTAAACCCAGTTCCCAATTTACTAATACCCCAATTGTTATTACAAATAATTATTAAAGACCAAAAATTAATGAATGAATTGCAAAGTATATAAAACTATAGGAAGCTTGCAGCAGGCCCAAATGCACATGGACAGGCCAAGCCTTCAACTCACAGTAGCTCCAAAAGCACATGTTCAAAGATACACAGTAACCATCGGTGAATGATTCACCTATATCTCAAGGATAAGCATACAGAACCTAAATCTCTAGTGTGTCAGAGTTCCCAAGGGCTTTAGGAACCCCGGGCAGTGCTCACACTAGAGGAGAATGATCAGAATAGTTCAAGGAACACTAGGGACCAAATCCTAGTGTGTTAGAGTTCGGGGTTTAAAGAGTGAGGTTTTAGGAGAGAAGAATAGGATTAGGGGATACATTTAGAGACAGAATCACATATAGAACAGAAACAAACAACAACACATTTGAACCTAAGCAGACTTAATAAAGTTTTTGAGAATTAACAAAGTCATATGCTAATAAGGATCAGTTCATAAACAGTTCACAAAAATAACAAAGGCTGTAGATAAGACTAAGTCACAGAAAGAAGCTCATTGATTAATAGTAGGTCAGGAACACATTAATTAGTGTTAGGGATTATTTTAGCAGAAGTATCATAGCATAATGAGCACAGAACCAGACAGATCACATGGTAATAGGTTCAATAAACAAACTGATGAATTTGTTAAAGCACATATAATTAACCAATCCTTAGGAAAAGTATCAAAGCATGCTTAATGTTAAAACATAGTCCTAAATGACACAGAGTTAGGCAGATTTCCCTAATTGATTCAACTGAGTTCAACATGTCTTAAATACTACTAATAATAATATTTTAGGGTAACTAGTCTAATAGCAGTAATACATTAAATGAGTAATGAAGTAGTGAAGGATTCAATAACTCACCAGTTGAGATGAGACAGAAAAAAAAGAATCCAGTAGTGTAGCAATTATCACCAAACGGAGACGGAACACTTGAAGATTTCTGGCCTTGGCTTCCAGTCGGCCAGGAATCAAAAGCACAGAATAATAGTATTGCTAGAGAATAACAGTGTATAGTTTTGTTTATAGTGGTGAGAAAATTTCAAACTCTAAAATCTGTCTCTAAAGGGGAATGGGGGAGGGGTTTAAATAGTACTGAAATTGAACACATAAATATGGCAATAATTAGTCAAAATACTAGAAAGGAAAACACTTAACAATTAATAAAAAAAGAAAAATTTAAAACCCTAATTTAGGTAAAATATACAAATCGGCAGAAAATAATACAGAGAGTTACAATAAGTTGAATATAGACATATAGACAGAAACTTTAACAAAAATAATTAAAGGATCGAACCAGATTTGGTTCGATTTTGAAGAACCAAAAAAACCCAAATTTAGGGCAAGTAAAAATCGGCAGAAATAACAAGCAAAGAGTCATAAGAGATGCATATAGACATATAGACAGAAATATTAACAAAAATAATTAAGGAATCAAACCAGATTTGATTAGATCTAGAAAAATCCGATACCCTAGTTTTAGGGTAAGTAGAAAAAATCTCAAAGATTCTCAGAGATTCATAGAGATCCATGCCATAAAAGAGCAAGGATGAACGAAGACGGAAAAGGGTCAAGGGGTTGAACTATTTAGCTTTGCAGTTGAAGAGATCCGCTTGCCATGTAAAGGCAAGCGGTATATAGAAAGTCCCAGTACCAAAGAGAGGTGAGATATGGTAAGAAACCACTAGGGAATCCCATGTCTGGTGGGATTAGGAGAGGAGATTGGGGGGAGACGGCTAGGGTTTAGGGCAGTGAGGTGAGAGCGTTTGAAGGTAGCGGCCAGTGAGAAATGGCTAGGGTTAGGGGGGTTTGGTTAATTAAAACGGGCAGGTGTAACGATTTAAAGGGGTTCTAGGTCGGGTAGTTAATTGGGTAAGGGTAATTAGGCCTGGGGTAATTGGGCTGGTGATAATTGGGTAGGTTTGGGTCCGAAATTGGTTGCAAATTTCTGGACACATTTTAAATACCCAAATTTAATTAATAAATAATTTATAAAAAATAATAAATAATAAAAATATCATCCGTGCATAAACAATAAAATAATTATTTAACATTACAAAAGTATAAAAAGATTAGTTTGGCATAAATAAAATAATTATAAATACATATAGGCTATTATTGCAAATGTGCAATTTTAGCCTTTAAAAATGCAAATGTAATTATGCTAAAATATTTAAAACCTAATATGGGTGTAAATGATGAAATTAGGTCATAAGATAATCTGTGAGGTAATTAATGAGTATTTATATAATAAAAATGCATGAATAAATTGATTTAAAGACTTCAAAGATTATAGAAAATTATGAAAAATGCTTGTTCATGCTTGTAAATCAAATGATGATGCATATGCAGTATTTTGAAAGTATATATATATTTGAAAACAATATGAGGGAAAAATTAGGTATCAACAAGGACATGTTGTGTGCTTGACTTGAAGGGTAGCTGGGATGATCATTTGCCGCTCATAGAATTTGCTTATAACAACAACATCCATGCAAGTATTCAGATGGCGCCATTTGAGGCCTTGTATGGTAGAAGATGTAGATTGCTGATTGTGTGGTTCGAGGTTGGAGAAGCTGAACTAATAGGACCAGACCCTGTGCATCAGGCTATGGAAAAGGTTAAGATCATAAAAGAGCGGTTGAAAACTGCTCAGAGTCGTCAAAAATCCTATTCGGATGTTCGTCGCAGAGACTTAGAGTTCAAGGAAGATGATTGGGTGTTCTTGAAAGTATCTCCCATGAAGGGGATCATACGGTTTGGAAAGAAAGGGAAATTAAGTCCGAGGTATGTCGGGCCGTATAGAATCATTCAAAGGATAGGTCAGGTGGCATACAAGCTTGAGCTACCACCTGATATGTCATTATTGCACCCGGTATTCCATGTGTCCATGTTGAAGAAGGTAGTTGGAGATCCGTCTGCTATTGTGCCGGTTGAGACCATCGAGGTTAGTGAATAATTGTAATATGAAGAGATTCTGATTGCTATCCTTGATAGACAGGTCCGAAAGTTGAGGAACAAAGAAATTGCATCCGTAAAAGTATTATGGCGAAACCAGCAAGTCGAAGAAGCTACTTGGAAAGCCGAGAATGAAATGAAAAAGAAGTACCCTCATTTATTTGAATAGCCATGTAATAGCTCTATAAAGTTGTCCCCCCTAAATTTTGTATCCCTTGTTCGGCTAATATAAAGACACTCTTTTCTAGTTACGTGTCCCCTATGAGGCTTCAGTTGGTGTTATTTTGCATTTGGTTGTGTCATTTAATCCTATATATGTTGCTAAGGTATGTTTCGGGGGATCTCTGGCAGGTGGATAGGCCTAAATACAAAGGCAATTCTAGCAAAAAATAATTTCAGAAAATTAGGAAGTTAGGCAAATATGTGGTATAACTAAAACCGTGTTAACTGAACCTTGATCATCATTCGAGGACGAATGATCTTAAGTGGGGGAGGATGTAAGTACCTGTAAAAATTTAAACCAAAAACTCGGAGTTTCTTGGTGCCAAGATAGATTCCTGCATTATTATACTAGAAAAGCTCGTCGCGGTTCGGACTTTTTGGATTAAACGGTACCCTTCAGACTTAGAGGAAAATGTTTCACAAAAGAACGCGTTTCTGTGGCCCATTATGCAGCCTCATAACCACTCCGCAGATCGCATAATGGCCGCAGACCGCATAATTAAAGCCAGTTATGCGATCGCATAATTGCTTTGCGGGCCGCATACTGATCACATATCTGCCTTGAACTTTTGCGGGCCGCATGCCGGTCGCATACACAGTCAGAAAATCCATGCCCCTGAGGGCTATTTCTGCGATCACATTGCGGACCGCATAACCATTATGCGGTCGCATATGTGACCGCAGACCTTTGTTGGGGCACCCATTTTCTTAATTTAAAACCCGACCCCCATTCCATTAAAACACCCATTTAGACCAGTTTGAGCCCATCTTTTTTGATATTTTTTAGAGTGAGAGAGAGAGAGAGAGAGTTCTAGAGGGAGGGACTAATTTTCATCAAATTGATCTTCAATCATCACTTAAAGATTTGGAAATATTCAAGTAGGGCACCAAATTCTTCATCCTAAAAGGTAAGACTTCATCACCCCAACTCTTAATTCCAAACATAGCTATAATGGGATACTAGTGTGATACTTCATGGGGATGGGGGTGATTACATTGCATGCAGGTAAGATAAAAGGGTGTAGGGAGAATGTAAGCTAAGAATGGAGATGAATGGGTTATGAAAGATGAAACCTCCCATGAAAAGAAACTTGAAACCTTATTACACACTTAGTATTTGATAAAATGTTCAAGTGGGCTAAAACTATGAATGTCTTTCTAATTTTGGTTAAACTTGTTATATTGCTAAGAATATATAAAGGTTGTTAAGAGTTCCAGATAACTGTAGAGTTAAAGAAGCTCGATTGAGGTATGTATGGCTAACTCTCTTCTTCTTAGAATCGAACTCCTGGTGTCAGAATAATTGGTGTAAGTTCCGACTTGATCATACTAGAATTGTTTGCCTTAGTGTGTTGGGTTGAAATATTCATGCTCCCTAATTGTTCTAGATGTTTACCAGGTCATCATGCTATTTGAGAATGTAATTATGATTTTCCAAGCTCCTTCCCTTATGTGTGCAATGCCTTATGTGATGGTACTTATCGACATGAATGATGATGTTATTTGAACGAATAAAAAGGGAAAGACTTGAATTGTAAAATGTGCCCAAGTTCCAGGAACTACTTAATAAATGAGGCTGATTGTGCCATGTAATGAAAGATGGGAAAGAAATGTGATTTGAGTGAACAATTGAAAGAGGTTATGTCTCAAGTGAGATGGCTTAGCCGATCGGGCCGAGATCGGATGCCATGCTGTAGACATGGTGGCATTTGTGATGGAATTATTGATTTACATTGTGGATATGGATATGTCTAACTTGAGATGGCTTAGCCGGTCGGGCCGAGACTGGACTCCGTGTAAAAACACGTTGGCATTGTGAGTTGTGGCACTTGGCACTAAAGATTATTAACCTAAAAAGACAGAAAGATTATCTCGGAAAGTATGTGATCCTTACTTGGTGTTGATTTGTGTTTTGTGAAGCACTTTTTGATTATTATGACTATCTTCTCTTTGTTTTACTATTCATTCTTCTAAGATAGGTGTTTTCCCTTACATACTAGTACTATTCGACAGTTCTAACGCCCATTTTTGCCGGGGGGCACTACATCTTTGAATGGATGTAGGTGGTTCCATCGCAGATAGTGCCGATCATAGATAGTGGTGCTCTCTTTCTCTCCTCACAGTAGTCTTGGTAAGCCCTTTTTCTTCCAGGGGTCATGTAGTTCTTCTTTTGTATAAGTATTCACATTTTGAGGTATAGTCGGGGCCTTGTTGCCAGCATTGTCATGTTGGTCTTTTGTACCTTTAGAGGCTCCGTAGACGTTTATGTGGGTCATGTATGAATGTCGGGTGGTCATTGGATCAATTTGTATTTTGAAACTCTTTTCCACTAAATTGGAAACCGTATGTGCTTTTGGAAACTTAACTATGACATAATGTATATAAGGAAAAAATGAACTAGCCACGTTTATATATTTATATAACTGATCTCTCCCCTGGTGATGCGTTCCCTTTTTGGATTATGAATGAGTCAGGTAGGAAAGGTTTAATAGGCTTGCTCGACCGTGTTCACTCGGTTGAGCTCCGGTCGTGCTTCCCGAGGTTAGGGTGTGACACCACCCCTTGATCTGTCTCCTCCTCTAGGGCGACCCCTAGCTGACTGACCTCCACCCCAAACTGGCTGGGCGGGTGGTAAAGTAACTGGTGCTGAAGTCGAAGGCTGATCCTTTAATGAGATAGACCTCCATGACGGCGAGGACACTGCCTCCACATTTGCCTAAACTCCCCACACTCAAAACAACTCCCTGGTGCTGGTGGTGGAAACTGAAGGGAACCCCTAGCACCAGGATAACTGGTAGAAGAACCTGGCATAGAGGAGCCCTGAACTTGTGAAACACGGGATGAACTCTGAGCTGGAAGGGCACTAAGTGATGAGTGGACCTGATGAGAACTGTGAGAACTATGGCCAGATGATGCACCACGGTGAAATGGCCGAGCTGACTCAGCTTGTCTGAAATGACGACCTCTACCATGCTGAAACTAACCCCCAAAAGGAGCACCGCTGAATCCACCCTGTCCACGAGGCCTCTTGGCCTCCCTCTCAACCTTCTCTTGACCGCGAAAAATCTTTATCTATTGAACAATGTCGACAACCTCATCAAAGGTAGCACCAGACACCCTCTCTCTGGTCATAAGCAACTGTAGCTAAAAAGTGAGACCATCAATAAACCTCAAGCCCTCTCCCTATCCGTGGGAACCAACCAGATGGCATGACGGGCCAACTCGGAGAATCGCATCTCGTACTGTGTCACAGATATATCACTCCAGTGAAGCCGCTCAAACTGCCTATGTAGATCCTCTTTGCGGGATCGAGGCACGAACTTCTCCAAAACGACCACGGAGAACTGCTGCCAAGTAAGGGGTGTTGCGCCAACAGGCCTACACCCCTCATAAGTCTCCAACCATCTGTGTGCAGCCCCGGAGAACTGAAAAGTAGTGAATGAGACCCCACATGTCTCCAAAATACCAGCAGTACGGAGTATCCTCTGACACTTGTCCTAGAAGTCCTGAGCATCCTCTCTCTCTGTGCCACTGAAAGGTGGTGGCTGGAGTCTCCCAAACCTCTCCAACCTACGCTGATCATCATCAAGCAAAGCAGGAACCACATAATCCTGTGTAGCTATAACCGGCTGGGCTGGTGGTGCCTCCGGTGTCTGAAGTCCCTGAATAACCTACACGGGTGTGCGAGCGACGGGAGTCTGAGTGCCTTCACCGGCCTGAGAAGTGGCTGCGGCCGTCGAAATAGAGACCGCCTGAGCAAGGCCCGTACACGCTGTCAGAATCTGAGCTAGGGCCTCCTGAAGGCCTGCAATCACAATCGGCACATGTGGTGCCTGAGCTGGTGCATCAACAACTCGAACCTGGTCCTGACCTTGGACAACTAGTGGATCTGCAGGTACTGCCCCAGCTGCTGTACGGGCTGCACCTCTGCCCCTGCCATGACCTCTACCGCGGCCTTGGCCTCTCGCGGCCCTGGCTGGTGGTTGGCCCTCCTAACCGATAGCATGAGTCCTCACCATCTGTGAGAGAATGAAATAATAGATGTTTAGTTTACTCAAAGATAAGTACGGACGTCTCCGTACCAATCCGCAAGACCCTACTAAACCCGCTCTGATAACAATCTATCATGACCCAAACTAACCCCTGTCGTGATGGCGCCTATGGTGGAACTAGGCAAGCCGACTCATTTCCAAAACAAATCGATATTTTCATTTCAAAGATAATTTCAATGCTATTTAACATAAAAACC
>AWOL01S0003526.1:62486-77899 GCA_000715115.1 Nicotiana otophora
ACATCGGGGTGTCACTAGTCATGAGCATCTACTACCATTTGTCTGACAATATCAAGACTAACATTGTCTGGAAAATAGCTAAATACAACTAAAGGAAGATAAGAGGGAGAAGAGCAGGGGCTGCGATCGCCAAGCAGCCACCTTGCTATCCCCGAGAAAATCTGCAACCAGAATAATCAACAACCGCTACCGTGCCCAGCTACACCTGGATCTGCATACAAGGTGCAGAGAGTAACGTGAGTACACCAACTCAGTAAGTAACAACAATAAATAAAGACCGAGCAGTAGTGACGAGCAATAAAGCATATCAAGTTCATATCACAAATATTCAGTAAAGTACAGCATGCTTTAAAAATTAGTGTTTGAATCAAATCATCTCGTTTAAACCCGGTTCAAGTAAAACTCATTTAAATATATTTTTCAACAGTTTTGCAAACAAAGGCTCAATGCAAAGGTGAGCAAAAATGATGAAATCATAAACAGCCCCTCGGGCAAAACATCACTCATAAACAGCCTCGCGAGCAAAATATCACTCATATACCGCCCCTCGGGCAAAACTCACAGTCACTCCTGCCTCTCGGGCATACATCACAATCACTCTAACCACTCGGGCATACCTCACAATCACCCATGCCTCTGAGTCACTCAACACTCGGCACTCGCACTCGCATTCGCACTCAGTAGGTACCTACGCTCACTGGGGTGTGTACAGACTCCGGAGGGGCTCCTTCAGCCCAAGCGTTATATCAAGCCAAATCATGGCATAAATCACTCAGGCCCTCAGCCTATATCAAACGTGCTGTGGCGTGCAGCCCGATCTCATAAATATCCTCACAAATAAGGCCCTCGACCTCACTCAGTCATAAACCTCTCAAGCCACTCGGGCAATCAGTAAAAATAGGGTACTCAGCCCAAAACAACATTTATATGCATCAAAACAGAGTAATAAAATGGAGTATGCAGTACATAGGTATAACCGTGACTGAGTATAGATTTTCAATCGAAAACAGTGAGAGGATAGTAATAAAAGGCCCCTAAGGGTCCAAACAACACTGGCACAAGGCCCAAAATATGGCATTCAATCCAATTTACAGAAACTCTTTCTAAAACATATAAGTATCATATAGTTTCAACATAATATGCAACTTTACAGTTTCTACGGGACGGACCAAGTCAAAATCCCCAACAGTGCATGCCCACACGCCCATTACCTAGCATGTGCGTCACCTCAAAATAGTAGAATGATACGAAATTCGGGGTTTCATACCCTTAGGACTAGATTTACAATCGTTACTTACCTCAAACCGGTCAAATCTCAACACTGCAATGCTCTTGCCTCTCGACTCGGCCCCCAAATGCTCCAAATCTATTCACAATCAGTACAATACCATCCATATACGCTAATGGAATGAATTCCACAAGAAAAACTATCAAATTTGCCCAAAACCCGAAATTGGCTCAACCCGGCCCCGGGCCCACGTCTCAAAATCCGACAAAATTTAAAAACTAGGAAGCTCATCCACTCATGAGTCCATACATACAAAATTTATCAAAATCCGACATCGTTTGGTCCCTCAAATCCTTAAATTAAACTCTCCAAAATCCCAAGCCCTAACCCCTTATTTTCACTAATTACATGATTAAACAATGGGAAATCACCATACATACGAGTATTAGGGATCAAGCAACTTACCTCACTGATGGCCCTTGAATCACCCTTCAAAATCACTCCAAAAGCTCCAAAAACCGACTTGAAAAATGGTGGAAATGAACCAAATTAGCGAAGGGTTCTCTTTATGGTTTCTGCCCAGGTTTTTCGCACCTGCGGACAAATTTCATGCTTCTGTGCCACTGCACATGCGGTCCAAACAACTGAACCTGCGCAAGTCACTTAAACGCCCAGACTCCGTACATGCGCTCCATTTCCGCATCTGCGACCACGCAGGTGCGAAAACTACCTCGCACCTGTGCCCACTGCCTGACTTCCTCACTTCCGCTTCTGACTCACCTATCCGCATCTGCAGACTCGCAAATGCGACCTATCCTACGCACCTGCGGACCCAGCCTACCTCGACATTGTCCGCACCTGTGACCTCTTTTGCATTTCTGCAGCCTCGCAGGTGCGGGAACTTTATTGCACCTGCGCCTTCTGCCCAGCTCCTCCAACCTCGCATCTGCGACATCCCGCTCGCTTTTGCGGGCTCACACCTGCGATGAGACATCCGCAAGTGCGATTATGATAGCTAAGTTCCAACTTCAGCAATCCTCCAATATCCAAACTTGATCCGTTAATCACCTGAAATCACCCCGAGTCCCTCGGAACCTCAACCGAAAATACCAACAAGTCATATATCAACATACAAACATAGGCGAACCTTCGAATCACTCAAAACAACATCAAATCACCAAATTACCCTCGGATTCAAGCCTAAGAACTTCTAAACTTCCAAATTCGACATCCGATGCTGAAACTAACCAGACCATGTCTGAATGGCCTCAAATTTTGCACACACGTCACAAATGACACTACCAACCTACTCCAACTTCCGGAATTCCATTCCGACTGCGATATCAAATTTTCCACTACCGACCGAAATCGCTAAATTTCCAACTTTTGCCAACTCTAGCCTAATTTCACTCCGAACCTCCAAATCACATTCTGGATGCGTTCCTAAGTCCAAAATCACCTAACAGATCTAACAAAACCATCAAAATTCAAATCCGACATCGTTTACATATAGGTCAACATCCAGTTGATGTTTTCCAACTTATGTTTCTACTTTAGAGATTAAGTGTCTCATTCTACTCCAATACCACACCGGACCCCAACCAACTAACCCGGTATATCATAATATAGCTTAAGAGCATAAGGGAAATAGAAATGGGAGAAGCGGGGATATAACTCTCAAAACGATTAGGCGGGTTGTTACAAGCAAGCTCTGAATCGGGTAAGCTTTAACTCCCTTCATTGATATTACATTTATGTTTGCTATTCTTCTCTAACTTCTTTTATTCTTTCTTATATAGGCCACAGCGGTTCATCGAGAAGCATGTTCTTGGTCTCGAGCTGAGCTGCATCGGTATGCGGCCGACCTTCGACGGGTCACAGAAGAGAGGAACGCCCTTAGACACCTCTTCGGGCAAAGGGAAGAAGAAATCAAAGACCTCCGAGCTGAGTTAGCCAAGGCTTATCAAGAGCAGACCGACCTGACCGAGCAGGAAATAATAATCTTAAAAACCCATGGGCTCGATCTTGGAATGGTGGCCAATATTTCGATCTCACAGCTGCAGCAGAAGCTTGAGGTGATTAGGAATCTTTGTGAGGAGGTTGATATGATAAGGGCGGAGTCCTTGGGATGGAAAGATGGTATGGACCGTCTTGCCGCAGAAAAAGAAACTTCTCGAGCCCAATTATCATCGGCCGAAAATCAACTTCAAGGCATGAAGGAGAAGAGCTTGGTTCAATCAAGAAAAATAGAGGACCTTGAGGCTCGGTTGGCCTCCGAACTTGCCAAGGCCAAATATGACGCCGAAAAAATAAAGGCTAATGTGGATGCATTCATGGCCATCTATCGGGCCGATGCTGAAGCTGCTCAGGTACAGGCAAGAGAGGCAGCCGAGACTTCTAACACTCGAGCATATTGGGTTGCTAAACTTGTCGATCTCGGAGGGAGACCCTCAAGGAGATCCATGCTCAAGGTTTTGATCTCACCAAAGAGATAAAAAGGGCTAAAGAGATCCAAGCCGATGCTGAAGCCTTGGCTTCTGATGATGATGATGGAAGAAAAAGTGGGTCCGAGAGCGGGGAGGTCCTAATGGAGAAACAAACGCCCCCGGAGAGAACCAAGAAACTTAGCCCTTAGTTTTCATTTTGGTTTTTGTGTAGGGTCTTGTTCGGACGTTGTAAACATTCTTATATATATATATATATATATATATATAAAGATCTTTTCTTTTCCCGACTTGCCTCTATTATATTCTCTGCCTTGTCAAGATTTTGTTTTATTCATTCCTTATGAAGGTTTTCATAAGGCTTTAGGCAATTTGATCGAATTTGAACCTTGTAGCCTTTATAACCAAGTGAGTGGTTGCTCAAACTCGAAATAAGGTAGCCCATAGGCTTAGTAGTCGAGTGAGTGATTGCTTGAACTTGAATTAATACAGCTCATAGGCTTAGAGATCGAGTAAGTGATTGCTCGAACTCGAAGTAATATAGCCCGTAGGCTTAGAGGTCGAGTGAGTGCTTTGCTCGAACTCGAAGAAATATAGCCTGTAGGCTTGATAGTCGAGTGAGTGATTGCTCGAACTCGAAGAGAGGTAGCCCGTAAGGCTTAACAATCGAGTGAGTGATTGCTCAAACTCGAAGTAGGGTAACTCGTAGGCTTAATAGTTGAGTGAGTGATTTCCCGAAATCGACGTAAGGTAGCCCATAGGCTTTATAGTCGAGTGAGTGCTTTGCTTCAAAGTAAGGTAGCCCGTAATCTTTATAGTCGAGTGAGTGCTTTGCTCGAACTCGAAAAAAGGTAGCCCGTAGGCTTTATAGTCGACTGAGTGCTTTGCTCGAACTCGAAGTAAGGTAGGCCGTAGGCTCTATAGTTGAGTGAGTGCTTTGCTCGAACTCAAAAGAAAGGTAGCCCGTAGGTTTTATAGTCGAGTGAGTGATTTGCTCGAACTTGAAGTAAGGTAGCCCGTAAGCTTTATGGTCGATTGAGTGCCTACTCGAACCCGAAGTAATGTAGCCCATAGGCTAATTAGTCGAGTGAGTGATTCGAACTCGAAGTAATGTAGCCTGCAGGCTAAGAGATCGAGTAAGAGATTGCTCGAACTCGAAGTAATATAGCCCTTAGGCTTAGAGGTCGAGTGAGTGCTTAGCTCGAACTCGAAGAAATATAGCCCGTAGGCTTGATAGTCGAGTGAGTGATTGCTCGAACTCAAAGTAGGATAGCCCGTAGGCTTTATAGTCGAGTGAGTGCTTTGCTTCGAACTCGAAGTAAGGTAGCCTGTAGGCTTTATTTAGTTGAGTGTGTGATCCGAACTCGAAGTAATATAGCTCATAGGCTTAATGGTCGAGTGAGTATTTGCTCGAACTCTAAGTAAGGTAGACCGTAAGCTAATTAGTCGAGTGAGTGATTCGAACTCAAAGTAATGTAGCCCGTAGGCTTAATGGTCGAGTGAGTATTTGCTCGAACTCTAAGTAAGGTAGACCGTAAGCTAATTAGTCGAGTGAGTGATTCGAACTCAAAGTAATGTAGCCCGTAGGCTTAATGGTCGAGTGAGTATTTGCTCGAACTCTAAGTAAGGTAGACCGTAAGCTAATTAGTCGAGTGAGTGATTCGAACTCAAAGTAATGTAGCCCGTAGGCTTAATGGTCGAGTGAGTGCCTGCTTGAACTCGAAGTGATGTAGCCCGTAGGCTAATTTAGTCGAGTGAGTGATTTGAACTCGAAGTAATGTAGCCCGTAGGCTTAGAGATCGAGTAAGTGATTGCTCGAACTCGAAGTAATATAGCACATAGGCTTAGAGGTCGAGTGAGTTCTTTGCTCGAACTCGAAGAAATATAGCCCGTAGGCTTGATAGTCAAGTGAGTGATTGCCCAAACTTGAAGAGAGGTAGCCCGTAGGCTTAACAATCGAGTGAGTGATTTCTCAAACTCGAAGTAGGGTAGCCCGTAAGCTTAATAGTCGAGTGAGTAATTGCTCGAACTCGAAGTAAGGTAGCCTGTAGGCTTTATAGTCTAGTGAGTGCTTTGCTTCGAACTCGAAGTAAGGCAGCATGTAGGCTTTATTTAGTCCATTGAGTGATTCGAACTCGATGTAATGTAGCCCGTAGGCTTAATGGTCGAGTGAGTGTTTGCTCGAACTCGAAATAGGGTAGCCCTTAAGCTTTGTAGCTGATTCCCAAGTGGGAATGATTGCTTGAACTCGAGTCGGTGTAGACCTTGGGCTTTATAGTCGAGTGAGTGTTGTTCGAACGCATTGATGTTTTGGTTAGCAGTCCCCGATGTATAGGCTAATGGTCGGCCCTTGAGCCTGTTTGCGTAATAGATCATGAAATAGAGGATGGGTTGTGAGACATGAGATGTGGGCAAAGAAGTTTCTTTTCATGTCATTATACAAGTGTTTATATTTTGTACCAGGGATCGAGCAATCTACACGAGCATGGTTCGTTTTGACCATTTGGCACTTATAATGTTTCCTATCAGAATCCTGTTGTAACAAAGTAACTTTATTTCATCGAACTTGATATATTTGAGGGTAATGCACCCCCTCCCCCCAGTATTCGAGGTCGATTGTAAAAAGGCCTCGGATATTGTTGAATTGTTTTAAGTTAGCACGATCAATGGTTGACTCATTAAAATCCTTGCCGAAAAACCCATTTGGGATAAAACCGGTCTAAGGGAAAAAGAGTGAAACGCGTGCTTTCATACCTAAGGCTTTGTGTTGAATGATCCATCCTTGTTCCTGATCGAACTCCTGCAAGGGTTAGTTTCGAAATATAAATGAACATGGGAGGGTCATACCTTAACAGTAGTATCTTTTTAGGTGCGACACATTCCAATTGCTTGGTAGTTGTTTGCCATTTATAATACCGAGCTTGTAGGATCCTTTACCGATGTTTTGGAGTACTTGATGCGGTCCTTCCCAGTTTCGACCTAGTTTTCATTCATTTGGATTTCGGGTGCTGAGGGTGACTTTGCTTAGCACTAAGTCCTCGATTTTAAAATGGCGAAGATTGGTTCTTCGATTATAGTATCTTTTGATCCGCGGATTTTAGGCGGCCAATTGGACGAGAGCAGCTTCTCGTTTTTCATCTAATAATTCGAGGCTAGTATTCATAGCCTCGTGATTTGACTCTTCTGTTGTATATCGAAACCTGGCACTGGGTTCCCCGACTTCGACTGGAATCAAGGCTTCAGAGCCATATACTAAGGAGAACGGGGTTGCCCCCGAACTTGATTTTGATGTTGTTCGATATGCCCAAAGAACTTCGGGCAGAATTTCTCTCCATTTTTCCTTAGCGTCGTTCAACCTCTTCTTTAGGTTTTGAATGATAGTCTTGTTCGTCGATTCAGCCTATCCATTCCCGCTAGGGTGATACGGTGTTGATAATATCCTTGTTATTTTGTGGTCTCCGAGAAATTTTGTCACTTTGCTGTAGATAACTTATTTCCCATTGTCACATACTATTTCGGCGGGTATCCCAAATCGACATATGATATGATCCCAGATGAAGTCTATAACCTCTTTCTCTCTTACTTTTTTGAACGCCTGTGCCTCAACCCATTTAGAGAAATAGTCAATCATAAATAAAATGAACCTAGCTTTACCTGGGTCCGATGGTAGAGGGCCGACGATATCCATTCCCCATTTCATGAATGGCTATGGGGATATGAATGAGTGATGTTGCTCTCCGGGCTGATGGATCATCGGTGCAAACCTTTGACATTTGTCATATTTTCTAACAAACTCCTTTGCATCTTTGTCCATATCGATCCAATAATATCCTGCTCTGATTATTTTTTGGACTAATAAATCGGCACCAGAATGATTTCCACAAGTACCCTCATGAATCTTACGTAGGATGTAGTCTGTGTCTCCCGGTCCTAAGCATACTGCCAGTGGTCTATCGAATGTCGTTCGGTATAATGTTCCATCTGCAGTCAATGTGAATCGAGCAGCTTTGGTTCGTAGGGCCCTCGAATATTTAGGGTCCGATGGGAGCTTTCCGTTCTCCAAGTATTCAATATACTTATTCCTCCAATTCCAGGTTAAGCTTGTATAATTTATCTCGGCATGACCTTCCTCGATCACAGATCTCGAGAGTTGGATGACAGTCCCCGAGCTAATCTCATCTTCCTCGACCGATGATCCCAAATTTGTAAGTGCATCGGCCTCACTGTTTTGTTCTCGAGGTCCATGAAACGGTGCAAAGTTACCTGTAGTTTGTCCAAATACCTTTGCATTCTAAACTCTCAAACTTCAAAGTTTTGTTTACTTGATTTACTACCAGTAAAGAGTCACACTTGGCTTCAATGACTTCTGCTCCCAAGTTTTTAGCTAGCTCGAGACCTGCAATCATGGCCGCATACGCGGCCTCGTTGTTAGTCAACCTAGTAGTTTTAATAGATTGCCTAATAGTGCTACCTGTAGGCGGCTTTAAAATGATGCCTAGCCCGGACCCCTTCACGTTCGAAGCCCCGTCTGTGAAAAGGGTCCATACCCCTGATGATGTACCCAATTTCAACTAGAGTTCCTTTTCAACTTCGGGTACTAGGGTTGGCGTGAAATCGGCCACGAAGTCCGCTAAAATTTGAGACTTGATGGTCGTCCGGGGTTGATATTCGATATCGTACCCACTGAGTTCGACGGCCCATTTGGCCAATCGGCCTGATAGTTCGGGCTTGTGCAAAATATTACGAAGTGGGTAAGTGGTTAATACGCATATGGGGTGACATTGAAAGTATGGTCTTAACTTTCTAGAAGCACTTATAAATGCAAGTGCCAATTTCTCTAAGTGTGGATATCTAGTTTCTGCTTCCCCTAAGGTTCGACTTATATAATAAATGGGAAATTGCGTACCTTGCTCTTCTCGAACTAGGACACCACTTACCGCGATTTTCGATACTTCCAAGTACAAGCAAAGATTCTCGTCTGCCTTTGGAGTGTGAAGCAGTGGTGGGCTCGATAGGTATTGCTTCAATTCCTCTAATGCCTGTTGGCATTCCGGGGTCTAGGCAAAAACGTTTTTCTTTTTGAGTAGAGAGAAAAATCTGTGATTTCGATCTGGCGACCTTGAAATGAATCGACCTAAGGCAGCAATCCATCCTGTTAGCCTCTGCACGGCTTTTACACTGTCCACGATGGCGATATCTTCGATGGCCTTGATTTTATCGGGGTTGATCTTGATCCCCCGATTCGATACCATGAAGCTAAGGAACTTTCCCGAATCGTCCCCGAAAGCACATTTCTCGGGGTTGAGCTTCATGTTGTATTTCCTTAAAATCTCGAATATTTCCTGCAAATGAGTCAAATGGTCCTCTGCACGCAGGGACTTAACAAGCATGTCATCCATATAAATTTCCATTGATTTACCTATCTGTTCCTCGAACATTTTATTTACTAGGCGTTGGTAAGTAGCTCCTGCATTATTTAGCCCGAAGGGCATCACATTATTACAATATGTTCCATACTTGGTGACAAATGAAGTTTTTTCCCGGTCTTCCGGGTTCATTTGGATTTGATTATATCCGAAACAAAGTAAGGACCTCGTGGCCGGCCGTGGCATCGATCATGTGATCGATGTTGTGCAACGGAAAAGAATCTTTGGGGCACGCCTTATTTAAATCCTTATAACCTACATACATTCTAAGTTTTTTCCCTTTTGTAGGGACTACAACTACATTGGCTAACCATTTGGGGTATTTCACCTCCCAAATGGACCCTATTTTAAGAAGTTTAGTTACCTCATCCTTTATGAATGCGTGCTTTACCTCGAACTGAGGTCTTCTCTTTTGCTTCACCGGTTTGAACCTAGGGTCTAGGCTTAGCCGATGCGTCGTTATATCCGGTGGGATCCCTGTTATATCTAAATGGGACAAGCAAAATAATCTATGTTATCGATAAGAAATTGAATAATCCTTTTCCTGAGTTCAGGGGTTAGTCCCGTTCGCAGGTATACTTTTCGTTCGGGCAAATGCTCGATTAGTATGACTTGCTCCAGTTCTTCAATCGTTGATTGGGTAGCGTTGGAATCATTGGGGACCATAAAGGATCGAGGGATCCTTTGATCATCATCTTCGTCAATCTTCTGATTTTCTAGTTGGGTTGAAGCTGACGTATGTGATTGCTATTTGGCATCTCGTTCCCCTTTTGAGTCCAACCCCTTTGTTGATGAAGGTGAGGATATCAAAATTGCTTCTTCGACGGCAAACATTTCTCTCACTTCCGGTTGTTCTCTGTACACTATTTTGACTCCCTCAGATGCTGGGAATTTAAGAACCTGGTGGAGGGTCGAAGGTACAGCTCTCATATTGTGGATCCATGGCCTTCCAAAAAGGGCCTTGTACCTCATGTCACCTTTGATTACGTGGAACTTCATTTCCTGGATGGTCCCGGCCACGTTTATTGGCAGAATTATCTCGCCTTTGGTGGTTTCACATGCCATATTGAATCCGTTTAGAACCAGGGTCGCGGGTACGACCTGGTCCTGTAGACCTAGCAGTTCTACAACCTTTGCTCTACCAGTGCCTCATTGTGAGGTTGCATGACTCCTTCTGCATCTTCATCATTAAAGGACAAGATTCCTATGGGTGCGTAATCTTGAGTTCGAGGTTGCTTTTCTCTCATAACCGATGTCTTAGTGCGTTTAAGCACCGGCCTCTGAGGGGTAACGACGACACCGATGATCATGTGGATGATATGTTGTTGTTCTTCCTGTTTGTTTTGTTTACCGAAATCCCTATTTTTTAAATGGTTTTTGGCCCTGTCACTTAAACATTCTCGAAGGTGACCTTTATTGAATAACCGGGCTACCTCCTCTCTTAGTTGCCTGCAATATTCCGTTTTATGGCCATGGGTGCCATGATATTCGCACATTTGATTGGGGTTCCTCTGGTAGGATCGGTCTGCATGGGTTGAGGCCATTTAGTGTCTTTGATGCATCCGATAGCCGATACGATGGCGGATGCATCGATGCTGAAGTTATACTCCGATAACTGTGGTGCTTCCTTAGGTCCGGTAGGCCTATCAAACCCATTTCTGTTCATCATCCCCCGAGACCCTTGACCTCGATCACTTCTTTTATTGCCTTGTCTGGGGTTATGTCTCGATTCATTGATCTTGTGGTTTCCACTATATGGTCAGTATCAGTCCCTGATCGGACCTTGTTCTCGATTGATGTCCCTTCTAGCAGCAGGTTCAGAACCCAACTGATTATCTTCGACTCTAATTTTAGACGGGTACCGATTATACACGTCCGCCCAAGTAATGGCTGGGTACTCGATCGGGTTATGCTTCAACTGTTGTGAAGCCGTCGAACTTCGTTCGTTCAAACCTTGAGTGAAAGCCTGAATAGCCCAATCGTCTGTGACTGGTGGAAGATCCATTGGTTCCATTTGAAAACGAGATACGAACTCCCTTAGCATCTCAATATCCTTTTGTCTTACCTTGAACATGTCTGACTTCCTGGTCTCGACCTTTATGGCCCCGGCGTGTGCTTTTATGAACGAATCTGCAAGCATAGCAAAAGAATCGATAGAATTAGATGGTAAATTATGATACCATATAATTGCTCCCTTTGACAGGGTTTCACCAAAGTTTTTCAATAATATGGATTCGATTTCATCGTCCTCTAGGTCGTTCCCTTTAATGGCACATGTGTAAGAGGTGACATATTCGTTGGGGTCGGTAGTTCCATTATATTTAGGAATCTCGGGCATGCGGAATTTCTTTGGGATCGGTTTAGGAGCCGCGCTTGGGGGGAAAGGCTTTTGTACGATTGTTTTGGAATCTAAGCCCTTCAATATCAGTTGTGCCCCCGGGATCTGATGAACCCTGGAGTTATATGTTTCCACCTTTTTGTCGTTTGCCTAAATCCTTCTTTATCATGATTCTATTCGTTTGGTCAGTTCTTCGAACATCTTAGCAATTTCGGGATTAGTCCCCGACTCTTGCTCATTTGACCTTACTATAGCTGGTTTCGTTCTATGGGCGATTTCTCGAGGTGGACTGGGCTCCGGCCTGCTCGGTATTTGGGTCTGACTCTGCAACTGAGCTATTGCTACCTTTTGAGCTTGCAACTGTTCTAAAATCATACGCAAGCTGACGCCGTTTTCCTCGACGTTATGGGTATCTCGAGTTGCAGATCGAGTGCCACCATGAATTCTTTAGGTTCTGAATGTAGGTTTGCCTCAATGGCTACATGCGAATTAACGTCTAATGGCACTTCGACTCGAGCTCCAAATGCGTCGACAAGCAGCCTTTTAGTCCTGGGCATCAAGTCGTTGTTCTCACCTTAAAGACCAACTTAGTTATCGATAGGTAAGGCTATTTAATTGATAGCTCGTCGTTGCTAATTCAAAATCACAGACACTTCCAGAAACAAGCGTAAAATGGCGTGTTTTGCAGATTCGTATCAAATAACCACTGTTATCCTTAGCCCCATAGTGGGCATCAAACTATTTACCCGAAAAATGGATAGAGTTGAATTTGTACGTAGTTCTGAGGGTATGTGGTATAACTAGACACAAATCGTAAGAGTAACTAGAAATATCAAATATTGACTCTAAAGAATGAAAAATAAGCAAAGTTGAAAAGATGATTATTTATGGATTAAGCAAGATGGATCAACCTATAAAGCTAAAAAATGACAATTCTTCAGTATGGGAGTGTATGATATCTGAGTTACAATGTATGCAAACCTTGATCCTTTTACAGAAATATAGTCATACCTTTTTATAATTGGGGATCCTACTTTAGATATAATTAAAAATACATAGTGGGGAACCCTCGATAAATCAGGTTTTCCCTAATTCACATCGTGATTCTCTCTCTTAGTGCGGCTGCAACGGCTCTTGTCTATGAGCTCGATCTTGATCGAACTCAGCGTTGGTCTGTATTGGTCGGTTTCCAATTTTAGAGCTCGATGCAGGTTTGAGGTCGATGCCGACTCGGGGTCCGATAATGACTTGGGCTCGGTATCGGTTGGCCTTTGGCCCTTAAGCTCGATTCTATCACATCTCATCATAGTTCGATTCGGACCTGAGCTCGATAATGACTTCGAACTCGGTATTTGACATGTACCTGAAATTTGAAGCTCATTTGTGCCATCTTCGGATCCCATCTCGATATTATGAAGACTTTCTTCGGTCTATTATGATCCCATCTCGATCAATCGTATGAAGGCCGAAATCAGTTTCGACCGTATACAAAGTGGCAATGGTGAAATAAGTCTGGCAATTGCATAGAAAATTCAAGACAAATGCTCATGTTTCAAACCTCTCTTAAAGCCTATAAATAGGCATACAACTTAGGCATCAACCAACAGCAACTTTCCTTTGCTTTTTCGTTCTAAACTAGCTTTCCTTTGTTGTCTTTCCTTCTCAAATTTTAGTAATCTATTTACTTTTGTTCCCCTCTTTTAAATAGCAGGATTTGTAATTTAATATTTTGCTGATTCTTGTTTCCTCTTAAGCAGAGGTAAGCTTGTTTAATCCTGGGGAAATATTTGACACTGCTGAAATAGTTTCTTAGGACAGTGTCCAGCACGACTTAAGTCAATTCATGTATCTGCTTATAAATAATATTATTGTAGTATTACTGTTATTTTCGCGTATTATTTCCCTACAATTTCATAGACAGAAAGAGTAGACATTTGGCAATATGGATAAACTTATGTTTACCCAAAAAGGAAGGAGGTGTGGGATTTCGGTCTATGTTTGATGTGTCCAACGCCTTATTTTGTAAACTGTGGTGGAACTTTAGAGTAAAGGACACAAAACACTCACTCTGGAAAGAATTTATGATGGTTAAATACTGCAAGAAACATGGCCCGACGATGGTGCAATAGAAATATGGGTCGCATGTGTGGCGAACAATGTTACAATGTAGAGAGCTTATAGACCACCAAATTTGGTGGCAAGTAAAGGAAGGATCTTCTAATTTTTGGCATGATAATTGGACAGGTTTGGGGCCTCTATATGATGTCACACCATCAGATTTTTTGGGCAGCGAAGATGTACAGGATGTTCATGAATTTTCCAAGGAAAACGAGTGGAACTTGACCAAATTAAAGGACTATTTACCTAAGAATATTGTGCATCATATTGTGGAGGAGGTCAAACCTCCGGTGAGTGGTTCTGAAAAAGATAAATCGTGGTGAGTTTTGTTCATGTTGTCTACATGCTTTGTCCTAAATTAATTTACATCACATGTAATAATAATTCAAAATTATATAACGAACAAACATGTGACATAAAAACGAAATTCAACATACTTCTAATATGTTTATCTTATATATCACATAAAATAATTCATGCCAGAACATTATTATTAATTAATATCTCATAAACTAATAAAAATTAAAATAATTGTATAATCTAATAACCTATTATAGATTACCATCATATCTTATACGAAATTTCAAATTCAAGTTACGAACTATCTCAGTAGTTTAACTTATCTGAATACACATTTTATTCACAATAAAATAATATCATCCATATGCATTCAAACAATTTGACTATTGCACAAGATACAAGGATAATGATTTGAACTCTTCAAATATAATCTTAAAATATTTCGTAAATAAATTTTAGACATGAGAAACCATGGCTTTGATACCACTGTTGGATCGAGGGAGGTGTTCATAACACGCAGTGGAAGACAATAACAATCCTCGGGAGAACTTTCCTTATTTAAAATTTATTTACATGTCAAATACCGGATCTAAGACGTACCTGGTGAAGAGAGTCTCGTTTTTGAATTTCTTCGATAGTGCGAAGACTCTATGCGTATCCACACCGAGACTGATCCTTGCTATCAACTCTTTGGTCAATGAAACCCCGCGAATAAATTGAATGAAAATATTGCGTTGAAATTTTTCTCAAAAATCTCAACTCAAAGGTAGAAAAACAAAGAAATAATTTTCATATACTAGTATTTTCTATCTTGGCTTTGTATTGCCTATTACTTTCTCAAAGTAATTTACGTCTCAAGAATAACTCTCTTGGTTTCTGCGTAACTTTACAATATGTGTAAGATCTATATCTCTTATTCTAAATTAGGACTCTCTCTCTCTCTCTCTCTCTCACACACACACACACACACACACACACATATATATATATATATATATATATATATACACACACACACACAAAAAAAATTTCCATTGGAAAGTGCAAATCACATGCTGGAAATTTCATAACCGACTCATTATGGAATCCAATTCCAATTGGAATTCTCCTTTATGAACTTTCACTAATTCGTTCAAGTAACGGATTCTAGCCAA
Organism: Nicotiana otophora; assembly: GCA_000715115.1. Taxonomy (NCBI): domain Eukaryota; kingdom Viridiplantae; phylum Streptophyta; class Magnoliopsida; order Solanales; family Solanaceae; genus Nicotiana; species Nicotiana otophora. The sequence continues at coordinate 77,495 of AWOL01S0003526.1, forward strand.
CTGAAAGGATCTTTTCCTAATCCAATTCAAACTTGGATTCTAGCTTTAGAAATGTTTTTCTATTATAAAATTCAAATCTCATCCCAATGAGTTGAATTTGCCGAACTCTTTATGGAATCTGATTCCAATTGGAATTCTCCTTTATGAGCTTTCACATACCTAATCAAATTAAAACTTGGATTCTAGCTTTAGAAATATTTTCCTATTATAAAATTCAAATCCCACCCCAATGAGTTGAATTTTCCGAACTCTTTAGGAATTCAATTCCTAATTGAATTTCACAATCACGTATATATAAATATATATATATATATAACCCTTATATAAATGACTATTAATTATATACATGTAACAACCCGACCAGTCATTTTGAGCATTACAGCCCTGTTTCCCCCCCCCCCACTC
>AWOL01S0003526.1:78430-106363 GCA_000715115.1 Nicotiana otophora
CCTGTTTCCCCCCCCCCCAACTCATTTACTGCTGCTCAAATTGTGCTTTACAATTATTATGTGACTTGCATGGGTAATTGGTTCAGGTCCGGTGAGGTTTCAGAATGAATTGAGACAGTTAGTCTCAAGGATGAAAACTTAAGTTGAAAAGATTGAACGGATATTGACTTATGTGTAAACGACCCCGGAATAGAGTTTTGATGATCCCAATAGCTCCGTATGGTGATTTTGGACTTAGGAGCGTGTCCGAAAAATTATTTTGAAGTCCGTAGTTGAATTAGGCTTGAAATAACTAAAATAGAAATTTAAGTTTGGAAGTTTGACCGGGGAGTTAAATTTTTGATATCATGGTTGGAATTCGATTCTGGAAATTGGAATAGGTCCGTTATGTCATTTATGACTTGTGTGCAAAATTTGAGATCAATCGAACTTGATTTGATAGGTTTCGGCATCGAATGTAGAAGTTAGAAATTTTTAGTTTCATTAAGCTTAAATTGGGGTATGATTCATGGTTTTAGCGTTGTTTGATGTGATTTGAGGTTTTGACTAATTTCGTATGATGTTTTAGGACTTGTTGGTATGTTTGGTTGAGGTCCTGGGGGCCTCTGGTGTGTTTCCGGGTGGTTTCAGACCAAGTTTGGTTGAGTTGCTACGATTGATATTTGGTGTCTGGTTTTGTTCTTCATGAACGCGAAGGTGTTCACGCGTTCGCAAAGAAGGATCTGTTGGTTGCTGATTTTGTGCTACGCGTTTGTGACTGGGGTCTCGCATTCGCGTAAGGTAAGAAGGTGAGGCTACACGTTTGCGATTGTGGCATCGCGTTCGCGAAACGGAAACTGGGCTGGTGAGAATTGTTTCCTTCGTATTCGCGAAGGGGAAACCGCGTTCATGAAGGTTCTCCTGGTAAAGCATCGCGTTCGCGAGCTGTGACTCACGTTCGCAAAGGGAAGTTTTTGGGTTGGAGCTAGAATTGCTTCGCGAACATGAGGGACTTTCCGCATTCGTGAAGAAGGAATGCCTGGACAGAATGTTTAAGTTCTGAAAATAGGACTTCCATTTTTAACGATTTGGTGCTCGGGAAGAGGCGATTTTCGGGATATTTTCAAGGGAAACAACGGGGTAAGTTGACATTGGAATTTGGTAAAATTGATATGGTTGGACTCGTGGTTGAATGGGCATTCATATTTTGTAATTTTTGATTGAACCGAATTAATTATGAGTAGATTCAAGGCGTTCGGAAGCCGATTCGCGAGGCAAAGGAATAACAAAATCAAGAATTACACTGTTTGGGGTAACTAACAGTTCTAAATTTGGTCCTAAGGGTATGAAATCCCAGATTTTATGATATGTGATTGGTTTTGAGGTGACGCATATGCTAGGTGACGGGCGTGTGGGCGTGCATCGTAGGAATTGTGACTTGATAAATTCCATGGAACTGTGTAGTTGAATAATTTGTTGTTATCCGTACATTTTTCCACGTATTAGAGAAATCAAACTATAAATCATGTTTAAACCATGTGTTGACACTGTAGGGACCCACAGAGATCGTGTATATGTTCAATTATCTGCTAAATTATTGTTTTATACTCAGTCATGATTTTACTTGCATATTACATCGCAGTCTCTATTTTTCATTATTGGTGCATCATATCATTGATGTTTGGGCTGCTTATCATAATTTCTGAGAGCCCGAGAGACTGGAGAGGTTGATGACTGAGTGAGGCCGAGGGCCTGATTGTGAGGATATTTATGGGATCGGGCTGCACGCCGCAACATGTTTCATTAATTTATGCCATGATTGGCTTGGTATAGCGCTTGGGCTGAAGTAGCCCCTATGGATTCTGTACACACCCCCAGTGAGCGCAGGTACATACTGAGTGCGAGTGTCGAGTGCCGAGTTCTGAGTGATTGAGAGGAATGAGTGACTGTGAGGAAAGAGTGATTGTGAGGTTGGAGTGAATGGGAGGACTGAGTGACTGTTGCTCTGAGAGGATGCATTGATTTCATTATTGTTGCACTTCAGCTGTCATATATCACTGTTTTTGAAATTTCTGAGAGCTATTATCTTCTGTTTCAGTTGAACTTGATATGAAGTTACTGTTTGAGTCTTAAATGTTGAACTTGAAAGCATGCCTACCTTCTTATGTTGGAAATTATTGTAATTGGACTTAGTTGTGAAACTCGTCACTACTTTCAATTCTTTATTTAGTATTGTTACATACTGAGTTGGTTGTACTCATACTACACCCTGCTCTTCGTGTTTAGATCCAGGTGTTCCCGGACACAGTGGGTATTGATTTCTTTGCGCATTTGATCTTTCGGAGATTCCGAGGTAGCTGTTGGTGTTTCGCAGACCTTGTCTCTCCTTTCCTATCTTCTTGCTTATTGTATTTAGTCTCAGACTATTATTGACCGTGTTTTCCAGACCTGTGATGTATTGATGCTTATGTACTCTGTAACACCCCGATAGTTGGGAATTCTGCGTTGAGTTTTGGGCTTCTATCCCTATTTATGAGAATCATTGTTATGTAAAATGCTTTAATTTATTTTTCTGTTAAAAGTGTTGGGATTATTCCGTAATGTCGGCATGTCAAGTACCACGAAAGGCACCATCACGACAGGTTAGGATTTTGGGTCGTGACAAGTTGGTATCAGAGCCTAGGTTACATAGGCCTCACGAGTCATGAGCATGTTTAATAGAGTCTCGCAGATCGGTATGGAGACGTCTGTACTTATCTTCGAGAGGCGGCCGAACCCTTAGGAAAATTTCACCTTCTTGTATTCTGTCGTGCGAATTTGTTGATTCCAGAAACTAAATTTCTGTTATTCTATTCTCTCACAGATGTTGAGGACACGTACTATCGGATCGGTTGGTCAGCCACTAGTGCCACCAGTTAGGGCCGCGAGAAGTCGGGGCCTAGGTAGAGGTCAAGGTGTAGCGCATACAGCAGTTGGAGTAGCACTTGTACCACCACCAGTTGCTCCAGCTCAAGAGCAGATTCCAAATATAGTTGAGTCGGTGGGACCAGCTCAAGCACCAGCTGTGCCTATTGTGATTCCAGTCCTTCAGGATGCTCTAGCACAGATATTGACTGTTGCACTGGCCTTGCTCAGGTGGTTTCGTCTCAGCCGCACCAGCCACTTCTCAGGCCGGGGGAGGTACTCATACCCCTGTGGCCCGTACTCCAGAGCAGGTAGTGCAGGGATTTCAGATACCGGGGGCACTACCAGCCCAGCTGGTTGCAATCGCTCAGGCCCAGGTGGTCCCCGTTATGGCTGATGATGAGCAACGGAGACTTGAGAGTTTTGGGAGGCTTCAACCTCCATCATTTAGTGGTGCTGAGTCAGAGGATGCTCAGGGTTTCCTGGATAAGTGATAGTGGATGCTTCGCACAACGGGTATTCTAGAAACCAGTGGGGTCTCGTTCACTACATTTCAGTTCATTGGAGCTGCCTTCATATGGTAGGAGGCTTATGAGAGGCGTAGGCCGGTCGGTGCAGCACCACTTACATGGAAGGAGTTCTCCGTTCACTTCTTGGAGAAGTTCGCGCTGTAGTCTCGCAAAGAGGAGCAGTGCAGACAGTTTGAGTAGTTACGTCAGGAGGGCATATCTGTGACACAATACGAGATGAGGTTTTCTGAGTTGGTTCGTCACGCAATTTAGTTGGTTCACACAGATAGAGAGTGGATTATGAGGTTTATTGATAGCCTCACATATCAGTCGGTTGCTTATGACTCGGGAGAGGGTATCTGGTGCTACTTTTGATGAGGTGGTTGACATAGCTCGGCAGATAGAAACTGTTCATAGCCAGGAGAGAGGAGAGAGGGAGGCCAAAAGGCCTCGAGGATCGGGTGGTTTCAGCGGTGTTCCTTCAAGGGGTCACTTCTACCACAGTAGGGGTCGTCCTTACAGTCACACTCAGACAGGTTGTCAAGTTCACCGTGGTGCATCATCCAGCCATGTTTCATGCAGTTCTCATCAGGGCCAGTCATCTCTCAGTGCCCTTCCAGCCCAGAGTTTGTCCCGTACTCCTTCAGTTCAGGGTTCATCTGCACCTGGTGATATATACTTTCAAAATAGTACGTATGCATCATCATTTAGTTTATAAGCATATACAAGCATTTTTCATACTTTTGTTTTTCTTTCATAATTTTTAAAGGCTTTAAATCAATTTATTTCTGTATTTTTTATTATATAAATATCTAATAATTACCCTCCAAATTCTTGTTATGGTGATTAATCATCTAAACTTGTCATTTATACCAATATTAGGTTTTAAATATTTTCAGGTCATTTCTTATAATTACATTTGCATTTTTCAGGGCTAAATTGCACATTTTGCAATAATAGCCCATATGCATGTATAATTATATTATTTATGCAGACAATAACTTTTTATATTTTTATAATGTTAAATAATTGTTTTTAATCATTTTCATGCACAAATGATATTTGTTTTATTTATTTATTATGTTGTTATAAATTATTTATTTGTTAAAATTGGGTATTTTAAATCTAGCTCTAAATTCCTTCAAACTTCGGACCTAACTACCCAAACATAGCCCAATTACCCCTGGCCCAAGACCAATAAACCCAACCCCATACCCGGTCGCGACCCGTTTAACTACCCGACCCAAAACCCTTTTAAATCGTGGTCGTTAATCTGTGAGATCAACGACCCACATTACACTCTCCCTTTTAATTATACCCAAACCCCCTAACCCTAAATCATTTCTCACCGCCCGCCGCCTTTGAATCCTCTCATCTCTCATCTCTCATCTCTTATCTCTCAAACCCTAGCCGTCTTTTCCCCAATTTTCTCTCCTAATCCCACCGGACATAGGATTACATAGCTGCTTCTTGCCATATTCGACTCCCCCTTGGTACTGGACCCTTTCTCTATACCGCTTGCCTAAAAATGGCAAGCGGATCTCATTAACTTCGAACCAAAGCCAGTTCAGTTCCTTGACCTTTTCTGTCTATGTTCATTCTTGTTCTTTTATGGTATGAATCTTTGTGTATTTTTGTGATTCCTACTCACCCTAAAATTAGGGTTTCAGATTCTTTTAAATCGAACCAAGTCTGGTTCATTCTTTGATTTTAAAAGGCATTTCTGTCTATCTTTATCTTATTCTATACAGCATATGAATTTTACCTTTTATTTATTTTAGATTTCTGCCGATTTGTGTACTTTACCTAAAATTAGGATTTTGAAATTTTCTCTTTTCCTTACTGATTTCGATTTCTTTCCTTTCTCGTGTTTGATTGATGATTTTACTTGTTTGGATGTTAATTTCTACTACTATATAAACCCCTCCCCATTCCCCTTTGAGACAAACTAGAATCGTTAATGTTTACTAACAAATCGAATTTATCGCTCTTTGTTCTCTAAATACTCTTGTTCTACATTCTGGTTCCTGGCCGGCTGAAAGCCAAGGCTAAAGATTATGGGTTCTTGCTACTGTGGACTTTATTCTTTCTTGGTTTTCGCTTAACTGGTGATTGCTGAACTTTTGTCACTTCATTCCTATTTACCTGTCATTTGCATATGTTTTCGCTTCTGAAGATTGTAGTTTAATGTGTTTTCTAGGCTATTCTTGTATGCAATCCTGATTGCTTTACTTTGATTTTTGGTCTCTCTAATCTTCACTTTATTATGCTGGTAATCTGAAACATGCCTAAGCCTAATTCAAGTAATCAAGATTCTCTTAATTTCGTTTAACCAATGTGTTACTACTTGAAATCTCTTTGGTGTTTAATCCTGCTTAAGGTTGTCCATTTTGTTACTCGACTATGCTCCATATGCATAATTTGAACTTCCTTTAGATTAACTGGTCTATTAGGTCAGATTTGAATGCTTACACTTACTGTATGACATGAGTTTATCTTCCCTTTCTGTTCTTAATCTTTATAATGGCAATCTTGCATAGGTAGTATGTTTTAATTCTGTGTCAAGATCTTGTTCTATCAATCATGACTAGTTCTCAGTTAATATACCCCTTAGCATGTTTTTGCTCACTTGATCCACCAGTATGTTGTCATAATTTATGCTTCCCTACTATGTCTAAATGATGTTCTGCTACCTGATGTGAAGTTAAAATGGCTATCTTGTGACACTAGCATCTGTACTTAACATAATTTGGACCTATTCCCTGTTATGAGTCTATGTACTCAAATCCTGCAAACCTGTTTGTTAATGTGTAACTACTTATGCACTAGGTGTTGAACTTGTTCTTTTAAATCTTGCAAAAGGTGTTCTTAAAACCTGAAGCTTGTTTGATTATTTGCTTTATGTGCCCAACTTGACTATTTTTGTACCCTTCAATTCTGTCCCTCAGCTATTGTCCACTCTCCCTCATTATCATTTATGTTATTATGAACTACTTATTCCTAGCCGGCTGAAAGCCAAGGCTATCAAGTCCCTTGCCACTAACCTCCCTAGTGTGAACACTGCTCAGGGTTCATATGAGACCCTTGTGAACCCTGACACACTAGGATTTGGTCCTTAATCTTTCCTCTGAACTGTCTTTGTTAACCTCCCTAGTGGGAGCACTGCCCTTGATTCTTGAAGCCCTTGGGAACTCTGACACACTAAGGCCTTGGTTCTATATGCTCGACTCTGTTTTGTGCCCAATGGGTGAATCACTCAATTCCTGGCTTCCTTATGTCCATGAAGATGTAATTTTGGGCTGTTATGAATTATGAGAATGAAGGCCCGGCCTAGCCAAGTGTATCTTTGGGCCTGCTGTAGGATCCCTATAGCTATTCTACTTTGTAATTTATTCTATTCATTCTGGGTCTGTAATAATTCTTGTAATGACATTTTGGGGTATTAGTAAAAGTGGGAAAGCGGTTTTATCTTACATTTGCATTAAAACGGGTAGAAATCCTGCCTATAGGTACATTACTTAGCTAAAATGTGTTATTACGCTCAAACATGTTCAGTTGTCATGTGTTAGAAATCATGCCTATAGATATTCTATTTTGCTCAAAACGTGTCACTTTTCAGTTATTATAGAAATCTTGCCTATAGGTATCCTATTATGCTCAAACATGTTCTATTATTATGTGTTGGTAATCTTGCCTATAGTTTCTTCATTTGGTTCAAATGTGTTCTACTTCTGCTTGCTAGAAACCATGCCTATAGGATATTGAATGATGAATGTCTCAATGTGCGCATAGGACTCTGTTTACATGCGGCTTAATCTACTGATTTAGATGCCATGCCTATAGGTTCTAAAAATTAGTTTTAATTATAGAACTCATGTCTATCGGGTCTGAATCACTCTTAATTACCGCCTTGCTCATTTCTTCAACACTGTGTTAATCATCACTATTAGATACCATGCCTGTAGGACTCGATTAAGCAGTTCTGAACATATTCTTGTGATTGTCATTGTCAGTTGCAGCGAGAATCACTTAGGCATCATGACTGTAGATTTAATTTCTTATGCTTGTAATCAGTAGGAAACTATGTAGAGTGTAAAAAATTTTATTAAAAGGAGAAGGCTTGAAAACTGCTTGCTTATGAAATTTGGAATCACAAACAGATCCTGCCTATAGGATTCTGCAAACTTATTAAAATCTTCAATTGTCAATATGAATCAGTTTGCATGCATTTGTTGTTTAAGTGCGGAGGCTAACTTGAGCCCTTATTTGCTTATACGTGAAAGTCCAAATTGTTTTGCATGTCGTCCAGTCTTTTTTCCGTTTGAGCAACCTAAGTTAAAGTCTAGAACCACTCCGAAATACAGGTCCAAATGCCTCCTGGACTATAGGCATGAGACGGGTAGTGCACGCATACAGTACGACTAGAATTGACTAGTGCACTTTAGGTAAACAACTTAAAGATAGTAATCGGGTAGTAGGAGATGATAGTCTGTGCCCGTTGAATAATATGAGTAACACCCCATCTTGAGGGAGTTACAAAGTATTATTTATGTTGCACGGGGTGATCCTTTTGGCCAAAAAACTTAGGACCCCCACCTTTGTTTTAAAGTCAATCATTCTATTTTATTTGCCCAAATTTGTCTCTTCTCCTTTCTTAGACTAATTCATATAATTTGAGTTCGGCCGGGACCCATTGTTGTGGACCTCGAGGAGTGCCTAACACCTTCTCCTCAAGGTAATTTGAGCCCTTACCCGATCTTTGGTGACACAACTGGTTAAACCAGAGTTATCTGCAAATAGATGCCCTAATGCACCTTAAAAATTATTAGGTGGCGACTCTTCTCTTTTAACACCCCTTCTTTTAAAAGGAGTTGTCACGTGTCGAAGCGCGATTTCGCGAGAAAGAAAGGGGCGCGACAGCATGGCGACTCTATTGGGGATATATTTTAGGCTCTTACTATTGCAAACTTGGTCTATATGAATTAGTCTCTCTCGATAAGTGTTTCTTTATTATTTTGCTGATACTTGAACACCCCGCTCCCATTCTCCTTTTTATTGCTACATGCACACCCTCTTCCCTATTTCCCCTTTAAGTGAACTCATATGAAACTCTTCGCTTAATCTGGTTACAATATGCATCCCACTGGCTCCAACTTTTTAAATTTTGTTATATCATGAATTTCCCAATCCTTACCCCTTAATTGCTTCATTACAATTTTTTTTATATTATACGAACTAACTTCTTCCATGTTTTTCTTTCTTTTCTGCCTTTACATTTATTAAATACTTCTCTTATCGCTTTTATCATGCAAAATACTTGACAACGTGTTGTTTTATTTTTGTATAAAGCATGCTCTACATCATATTTCACTCGTGCGCAATTAATACCATAGCGGCACTTGATGAGTGTCCGTGCTCTTCCTATATTACCCTTTTTTAATTTGGAAAGGCTTATTTGCGGTAAAACTAGTCGATCAGCGGTGCAATCGACAGTTCCATGCCTTTCCCTCTCAAGTTGTCCACTTGAGGGTACCGGTCTAGAATCTTCTAGAAATCCCCACTCTGATATTAACTGTGCGTGCATCATATCTAAACCTAGTATGGATTAGAACTCTGTCCGCGTAATAACCCTCTAAGGAAAGCCTTGTCCATAGCCCATCGGTGTTTTCATAATCCCAACGGGCACGATCATGATATGTGCATTATTTGGAGAAAACGTTCCGATATGCTAATCATTAATGCGTAAATAATTGGATCTGAAGGGGGAAAGGGCTAACTTTATCTGTTTTGCAGAAATGAGGCACGAAGTACCCAGGTTCGGCATGGTTCGAAGTATCCCACCTTTGTTGCTAGATTGGTGGGAAAATCTCTCGCCAAGCAACAAAAACCATGTGAAAAGAGTTCTCGGGAATTTACCTTCTTTGCTGACATTCAGCCAAACAATGTACTGATTGAGGCCGCTGCTATGTTCTGGGATGAGAAGAGGGTTGTTTTCCGTTTTGGTGACATAGAAATGACTCCCTTTCTAGAGGAAATAGGAGGCTTTGCTGGGGGGCTTCCCTGGGACAGCCCTGGTCTGTTGGTACCGGAAAATCGCACTTCTTGAGGTTTTTTGAAAATAATAGGTTTTAGAAGGAATGATGAGTTAGTCTGCCAGCAGAAGTCTTACATACCATTTGACTTACTTTATGAGGGTTATGGGCACAACAATTCCTACCGTCTTTATCATGATGAATTTGCTATCACCTCTCTGGGGTTGGACTCATCGACGGGTTTTTGTGTTCATTGTCTATTTTCTAGGGATGCTGGTATTTCCAATACAAGGAGAAAGGATTCACACTATCTTAGCTATGGTTACTAAGACCCTAATGGAAGGAATTGAGGGACAAACTTACACTATTGTCCCAATGATCGTAGCAGAGATATACCGAGCCTTGGACCGTTGCAAGAAAGGAAATAGGCATTTTGAGGGTTGCAATTTGTTACTGCAAATATGGCTATTGGAACATCTTCAAAGGGGACAATACCGTCAAGAATTTCCGCGGCGACCATGGAATGACCATATAGATTTTCACCATCCGAAAAGAATGATTTTTATCCCGGATAGGTTTGCACAACCAGGAAACGTTGTGGGCTGGGTACACTTCTTTAGCAATTTGACTGACGACAAGGTCCATTGGATGTTCGAGTGGTTCCTTACTAGCGAATTCATCATCAGGTCAAGAGATGTTCCTCATCTAGTGCTAATCGGATTAAGGGGTATCTATCCTTATGCTCCTATCAGAGTCATGAGGCAAGCTGGGAGAAAACAGGTTATACCACGAGTTTCCAAAATGGTTCATTACAAAGCACATTTCCAAGGGAATGTCATTCCATGCAAGTTCGAGGCACAGCACATGTGGCATCAAAAGATTATTGTGGAGAAAGATACCATCGAGCCAAACAGGTATCATGCCGGCCATGTGTACTTTTACCCATCATGGTTGGTCGATGACATAGCAGGAGAGGTCAAGCCAGGGGTTGATTTGAGGAATAGGGTCATAGACGATGATGCTGAAGTGCAAGTCAAATACAAGAGGTTGCGTAAAAGGGTCTTTGAATCTGAAGTCAAGCATTTGGAAGAACATAAAGTGGACATGGAAGCAATCAATGAATGGAGGGGAATCGCTACTAAATCAACAGAAAGGTTGGAGTATTTGGAACAGGGTTTGATGGAACTTGAGGGAGAGATAAGGAAAAGGGTCTCGGATTGTCAGAACGCAATGAATGAGGACATCTAGCAAGGGCGCATCTGCTATTGGACATGCGTGACCTGGGGAATCTGATTGACGGGGCTAAGAAAGCCAAGCTTGGAGAAGGTCCCTCTGGGACCAAGTAGATTAGGGGTGATGCTTTTCACATTCATTTTAGAATTTGATTGTAGTAAGGCAAATGCCACTAGTGACTCTTTATAATTATTGTTGTTTTAGTAGAGATTTGGTCTATTTATCATATTAATGAAATGATGCAGTTATCGGCATTGAATTTTCTCCAAAGCTATATGTCGCTAGGCCTACCTCGGGTACAATGAGGTCCCCAAATTAGGACGTGAATTATTGCATGACTTTGTGAATCATGTTTTAATATCGCAAACACTTTTTAATATTCCTTACTAACTTGGTTACCTTTTGTGTTTTCTTTCTTTAGATTATTCCCATTCCCAAAGGTTGGTTCGTGCATACTGGCATCTTCTCAAAAACTAGATCGCTGCACCATTCCGGGCCCGTCGAGTTCCTGGGTAGCCTGGAAAATTAGCATGAATTACTTTAAAAAATAGTTTTGAGCATTTGAGACATTTTTCAGTATTCTGTTTTGAAATAATTGCTCGAGCCATCAAGCCGCACTTGTTGACATTTTTAAGTTTTTTTTGTTTTTAATGCATTACTCCTTTTCGTAATTATTATTATTTTTACATTTTTCTTTTCAGTATTATTATTACCTATCCCGATGAACCTACGACTGTGACATGTAATGAGACAATGCAACATAAGGATAGTGATTCAGTTAATCATTACTGACAACGCCGCCAATTTAAACAGCGATTTGATGAAAGCTATGTGCGAGACCTTCAAAATCAAGCACAAGAATTCCACAACATACATGCCTCAAATGAATAGAGCCGTGGAGGCCACAAACAAGAATACCAAGAAAATACTAAGGAAGATGGTAGACAACCACAAGCAATGGCATGAGAGGTTACCATTTGCCTTATTGGGGTACCAGACCACAGTCTGCACGTCAACCGGGGCAACTCCTTACCTATTGTTCTATGATACGAAAGTCGTCATTCCCGCCAAGGTAGAAATTCCCTCCCTGAGAATTATACAGGAAGCTGAACTCAGTGATGCAGAGTGGGTAAGAAGTTTCTATGAACAATTAACTCTCATTGACGAGAAAAGAATGAATGCAGCGTGTCATGGTCAACTTTATCATAACAAAATGTCCAGAGCTTTCAATAAAAGGGTCAAACCTAGACAGTTCGCACTGGGGCAGCTGGTGCTGAAACGAATCTTTCCACATCAGGATGAAGCCAAAGGAAAATTCTCACCCAACTGGCAAGGACCCTATATGGTTCACAGAGTACTAACAGGAGGAGCACTCATACGTGCAGAAATGGATGGAGAAATTTGGCCAAAGCCTATCAACTCAGATGCATTCAAAATATACTATATTTAATGTTGTTTACATTTATGCAATTGATGTAACTGAACTACGCTTGACCTGATTCCCATTTAAGAGGTGATACGTAGGCAACCCTGTGGGTTCGGTCACAATTCAATAAAATTCTCATTTTTCCCACAATCAGAAACTGGGGCAGAATTTTGAGGAGGGCCCTCAAAATTCCAGGGCAAGCTCAGCCAATGGTACCGTGTGCGGAATATCCAGAAAATTGTCTCAATAACTGGGGCAGACTTTTGAGGAGGTCCCTCAAAATTCCATGGCAAGAAGGTCGCAATGTCTCTAATAATGTCACAGTTACTGGTTCATCTAATTTATTTAATATTACTGAGTTTTAAATAACTATGCACACATATTTTTCGGAAAGCTTTATTTTTAGCCAGATGCTACCCACGGTAACTCGAGTAGGATTTCAATGCAGAGCAAAGCAAAGCAAGAAGGCGGAGGCACAAACCGACCTCCCCATAAAACTCACAATTTTCCTTTGGATACAAGAACAAGGAAAAACCGCGAGTACGTGCGCACCTTCGAATCACTATCTTCATAACAACAAAGCTACCGAATGCAAACATATCTCCAGCTAAGAAATACTCTGCTATCACTTATTATCTATTCATTGCATGAGACTAAGCACTATCTCCATTTTACATGAGGCTAAGCTCTGCCTCCTTAATTGCACAAGGCTAAGCTCTGCCTTTTCTATTGCATGAGACTAAGCATTGTCTCCATTTTGCATGAGGCTAAGATCTGCCTCCGTAATTGCACAAGGCTAAGCTATGCCTTTCCTATTGCATGAGTCTAAGCATTGTCTCCCAGCTTGCATGAGGCTAAGCCATGCCTCCTCAATTGCGCAAGGCTAAGCTCTGCCTTTCATATTACATGAGACTAAGCATTGTCTCCATTTTGCATGAGGCTAAGCTCTACCTCCTTAATTGCATAAGGCTAAGATATGCCTTTCCTATTGCATGAGACTAAGCATTGTCTCCCATCTTGCATGAGGCTAAGCCTTGCCTCCTTAATTGTATAAGCCTAACCTCTGCCTTTCCTATTGCACGAGACTAAGCATTGTCTCTATTTTGCATGAGGCTAAGCTCTACCTCCTTAATTGCATAAGGCTAAGATATGCCTTTCCTATTGCATGAGACTAAGCATTGTCTCCCATCTTGCATGAGGCTAAGCCTTGCCTCCTTAATTGTATAAGCCTAACCTCTGCCTTTCCTATTGCACGAGACTAAGCATTGTCTCTATTTTGCATGAGGCTAAGCCCTGCCTCCTCAATTACATAAAGCTAAGCTCTGCCTTCCCAATGCATGAGACTAAGCATTGTCTCCAAGCTTGCACAAGATTACGCATTGTCTCCTATCTTGCATGAGGCTAAGCCCTGCCTCCTTGATTGCATAAGGCTAAGATCTGCCTTCCCAATGCACGAGACTAAGCATTGTCTCCAATCTTGCACAAGACTAAGCATTGTCTCTCCTTGCATAACCACAAATGTTGCGCTGTTCAAAACCTTGCATTATTATCTTCTCTTGGGGCTAAGCTCTACCCCCGGTTCTACACAAGACTAAGCTCTGTCTTGTTTCATCTCAAGCATCATGTCTTTGCATCTCATGGGCTGAAGCATAGCCAAATGTTCCGAAGGCACCATAGTCCGAAGGCATCATCTTCATAGCCGGAAGACACCATGCCATGCCCTGAGGATCTCTCAATATTGCACATCATTATTCAAAGGTATCATAGTTCGGAGGCACCATCTTCATAGCCCGAAAACATCATTTCATGGCCTGTGAATCCGCTATCTCACAATTCATGGCCCGGGACATCACGGTCTAAGGACATCGTCCTCACCGTCCAAAGACGATCTCCATAGTCCAGAGGGAATTTTCATCATGCTTAAATTTATGAAATAATCTATATGTATTTGCATACATCGTTTTTTGAGTTTGCAGGTGATCCAAGAAATAATCGTTCTCTTAACTGGAGCAATATTCGCTCCGATTTCCGTTCAACGTTCATATCCGGCAATTATTTCAAACGTAACCAATCACCGTCTGTTACCCGTTTCTATCTAATAACCATTCCAATATCCATAACCATTCCCATATACATCCGCTTAAAATCCCAATATTGTCCTATCCAGAATATCTTGTCCGTTCTTACAATAACTCCATCGATTTATTCCACCGTTGGATCCAAGACTACACATGGCCTGATTCCTGTAAAACCAAGTAGGCAGCTCAGAAACCAGGGTTCAGCCTATATTTTTCAAAATCACCCCATTCGGTCCAAATCGGTCATCATTTCTTTACCCGACAACTATTTCATCCTTCCCGGGTAAAGAGGGGCAGCTGTTGATACCCAATATTTCCCTCATATTTTCAAATATATATATATATATATATATATATACACTTTAAAAATAGTATGTATGCATAATCATTTAGTTTATAAGCATATACAAGCATTTTTCATAATTTTAGTTTTCTTTCATAATTTTTAAAGGCTTTAAATCAATTTATTTCTGCATTTATATAAATATCTAATAATTACCCTCCAAATAATTTTTATGATGATTTAATCATCTAAACTTATCATTTATACCAATATGAGATTTTAAATATTTTCAAGGCATTTCTTATAATTACATTTGCATTTTTCAGGGCTAAATTGCACATTTTACAATAATAGCTCATATGCATGTATAATTACATTATTTATGCAGAAAATAACTTTTTATATTTTTATAATGTTAAATAATTATTTTTAATCATTTTAATGCACAAATGATATTTTTGTTATTTATTTATTATGTTTTTATAAATTATTTATTTGTTAAAATTGGGTATTTTAAATCTAGCCCTAAATTCCTTCAAATTTCGGACCTAACTACCCAAACATAGCCCAATTACCTCTTGCCGAAGACCAATTAACCCAACCTCATACCTGGTTGCGACCTGTTTAACCACCCGACCCAAAACCCTTTTAAATCATGGCCGTTGATCTCTGAGATCAACGGCCCACATTACACCCTCCCTTTTTAATTATACCCAAACCCCCTAACCCTATATCATTCCTCACCGCCCGTCGCCCTTGAATCCTCTCATCTCTCATCTCTCAAACCCTAGCCGTCTTTCCCCTAATTTTCTCTCCTAATCCCACCGGACATGGGATTACATAGCTGCTTCTTTCCATATTCGACCCCCCTTGGTACTGGACCCTTTCTCTATACCGCTTGCCTAAACATGGCAAGCAGATCTCATCAACTTCGAACCAAAGCTGGTTAGGTTCCTTGACCTTTTCCGTATATGTTCATTCTTATTCTTTTATGGTATGAATCTCTGAGTATTTCTGTGATTCCTACTCACACTAGAATTAGGGTTTCAGATTCTTTTAAATAGAACGAAGTCCGGTTCGATTCTTTGATTTTAAAAGGTATTTCTGTCTATGTTCATCTTATTCTATGCAGCATGTGATTTTTACCTTTTATTTGTTTTAGATTTCTGCCGATTTGTGTACTTTACGTAAACTTAGGGTTTTGACATTTTCTCTTTTCTTACTGATTTCGATTTCTTTCCTTTCTCATGTTTGATTGATGACTTTCCTTGTTTGGATGTTAATTTCTACTACTATATAAACCCCTCCCCATTCCCCTTTGATATAGACTGGAATCATTAATGTTTACTAAAAAACTAAATTTATCGCTCTTTGTTCTCTAAATACTCTTGTTCTATATTCTGGTTCCTGGCCGGCTGAAAGCCAAGGCCGAAAATTCTGGGTTCTTGCTACTATGGACTTTGTTCTTTCTTGGTTTTTGCTTAACTGGTGAGTTTCTGAACTTTTGTCACTTCATTCCTATTTACCTGTCATTTGCATATGTTTTCGCTTATGAAGATTGTAGTTTAATGTGTTTTCTGGGATATTCTTGTATGCAAGCTTCTCTAATCTACACTTCATTATGTTGGTAATCTAAAACATGCCTAGCCTGATTCGAGTAATCAACATTCTCTTAATTTCGTTTAGCCAATGTGTTACTACTTGACATCTCTTTGATGTTTAATCCTGCTTAAGGTTGTCCATTCTGTTACTCGAATATGCTCCATATGCATAATTTGAACTTCCTTTAGATTAACTGGTCTATAAGGTAAGATTTGAATTCTTACACTTACTGTATGACATGAGTTTATCTTCCCTTTCTGTTCTAAATATCTATAATGGCAATCTTGCATTGGTAGTATGTTTTAATTCTGTGTTAAGATCATGTTCTATCAATCATGACTAGTTCTCAGTTAATATACCCCTTAGCATGTTTTGGCTCACTTGATCCACCAGTATGTTGTCATAATTTGTGCTTCCCTAATATGTCTAAATGATGTTATGCTACCTGATGTGAAGTTAACATGGCTATCTTGTGACACAAGCATCTGTACTTAACATAATTTGGACCTTTTCCCTGTTATGAGTCTATGTACTCCAATCCTACAAACTATTTGTTAATGTGTAACTACTTATGCACTAGGTGTTGAACTTGTTCTTCTAAATCTTGCTAAAGGTGTTCTTAAAACCTAAAGCCTATTTCATTATTTGCTTTATATGCCCAACTTGACTATTTTTGCACCTTTCAGTTCTGTCCCTCAGCTATTGTCCACTCTCCCTCATTATCATTTATATTATTTTGAACTCCTTATTCCTAGCCGGCTAAAAGCCAAGGCTATCAAGGCTCTTGCCACTAACCTCCCTAGTGTGAACACTGCTCAGGGTTCATTTGAGACCGTTGTGAACTCTGACACACTAGGATTTGGTCCCTAATCTTTCCTCTAAACTGTCTTTGTTAACCTCCCTAGTGTGAGCACTGCCCTGTGTTCTTGAAGCCCTTGGGAACTCTGATACACTAGGGCCTTGGTTCTATATGCTCAACTCTGTTTTGTGCCCACTGGGTGAATGACTCAATTCTTGTCTGCCTTATCTCCATGAAGATGTAATTTTGGGCTGTTATGAACTATGAGGATAAAGGCCTGGCCTGGCCAGGTGTATCTTTGGGCATGATGTAGGCTCCCTATAGCTATGCTACTTTGTAATTTATTCTATTCATTCAGGATCTGTAATAATTCTTGTAATGACATTTTGGGGTATTAGTAAAAGTGGGAAAGGGGTTTTATCTTACACTTGCATTAAAACGGGTAGAAATCCTGCCTATAGGTTCGTTACTTAGCTAAAATGTGTTATTACGCTCAAACATGTTCAGTTGTCATGTGTTAGAAATCATACCTATAGGTATTCTATTTTGCTCAAAACGTGTCACTTTTCAGTTATTATAGAAATCTTGCCTATAGGTATCCTATTATGCTCAAACATGTTCTATTATTATGTGTTGGTAATCTTGCCTATAGATTCTTCATTTGGTTCAAATGTGTTCTACTTTTGCTTGCTAGAAACCATGCCTATAGGATATTGAATAATGAATGTCTCAATGTGCACACATGACTCTATTTACATGCGGCTTAATCTACAGATTTAGATGCCATGCCTATAAGATCTAAAAATTAGTTTTAATTATAGAAATCATATCTATCGGGTCTGAATCAGTCTTAATTACCGCCTTGCTCATTTCTTCCACACTGTTCTAATCATCACTATTAGATACCATGCCTATAGGACTCGATTAAGCAGTTCTGAACATATTCTTATGATTGTCATTGTCAGTTGCTACGAGAATCACTTAGGCATCATGACTATAGATTTAATCTCTTATGCTTTTAATCTGTAGGCAATTTATTCTTGAAATGACTTTGGGAAAAATCACAGTTTTCAAACTCACTCGTATTTTGGCTTTTCGGTAAAGGATTTGGGTTTTCACTGAGATACCTGAAAAGAAATGCCTACTTTTCTGGAAATGTGAACAAACTGAGCCTTTTATTTCTGAGATACTCTTTTATTACTTGTACTATGTTGTTATGTTGAGTTGTGGAATATTAGTGTTGGACCCGACCTTCGTGTTAGCTTGTCACTACTTTCAACCTAAGGTTAGGTTTGTTACTTATTGAGTACATGGGGTCGGTTGTACTCATACTACACTTCTGCACCTTGCATGCAGATGTTGGCTACTGATGTTGCTGTGATCGATGGGAGTTGGATCGAAGATGTACCCGCGTCCCGGTTGTAGCTGCCTGTTGTTCGTGGTAGCTTTAGATCTGTAAAACTCTATTTATGTACTTTTCAAACAGACGATGTATTTATTTCATTTCAGCTTTGTACATTCTAATCTTAGAAACTCATGATTTGTACTTGTAACGACCCGGCCGGTCATTTTGAGTATTATAACCCCGTTCCCCCATTTACTGCTCAATGTATGCTTTATAGTTGTGTTATGACTTACCAGATTAGTTGGTTAGGGTCTGGAAGGAATTCGGAGTGAAACGAGACACTTGGTCTCATAATTGAAAATTTAAGTAAGAAATGTTGATTGGATGTGGACTTATATGTAAACGACCTCGGATTTGAATTTTGATGATTCCAATAGCTCTGTATGGTGATTTTGGACTGAGGAGAGTGTCCAGAAAATTATTTGGAGGCGCGTAGTGGAATTAGGCTTAAAATGGCGAAAGTCGAATTTTTGGAAAGTTTGACCGGTGGATTGACTTTTTGATATCGGGGTCGAAATCCGATTCTGAAAATTGTAATAGGTCCATTATGTCATTTATGAGTTGTGTGCAAATTTTGAGGTCAATCGGACGTGATTTGATAGGTTTCGGCATTATTTGTGGAAATTTGAAATTTCAAAGTTCATTAGGCTTTAATTGGGGTATGATTCATGGTTTTAGCGTTGTTGGATGTGATTAGAAGACTCGACTAAGTTCGTATGATGTTTTAAGATTTGTTGGTATATTTTGTTGAGGTCCTGAGGGGCTCGGGCGTGTTTCAACTGGTATTCGGATTATTTTCCTTCATTTTGGCACTGCTGGTAGCTGCTGTTTCCTGCTGTTTCAAACCTTCTTCGCGATCGCGTAGGCTTAGTTGGGCAGTGGAGGTTTTGTTCTCTGCGATCATTTAGGGATATCTGCGATCGAGAAGGGTTAATTGAGGGCTACTGAGTTTTGTTCTACGCGATCGCGTGATGAGGGATGCGATCGCGTAGCTCTGGGATTTTGTGACTCGCGAACGCGTGAAGAAGGTCGCATTCACGTAGAGTAAGTGGAGCGGAAATAGAAGTCACGTGTTTTGTTCTTTGCAATCACATGGACGAGTCCGCGATCGCGTAGGTCTGTTAAGTTGTGCATCGCGATCGCTTGGAAAAGTCCGCGATCGGGTAGGGTTAAACCTGGGCGGTGGAAAACTGTTCTTCGCGATCGCGTGTGATTGTTCGCGATCGCGTAGAGTAAATGACTAGGCAGAGAGTTTAAGTTCTAACCCCATTTTCCACTTTTGACGAATTAGAGCTCGGGAGGAGGCGATTTTTGGGATATTTTCAGAGGAAACAATGGGGTAAATGTTCTTAACTCAATATTGGTTAAATTACCCGAATCCATGGTTGTTTTTAACATTTATTGGGTGAATCAAGTTGGAAAATTTAGAAAACCTTCTTGGTTTAAATTGAAGATTTGAGGGTCGAGTTGAGGGCGGATTTTAGTAAAATTGGTATGGTTAGACTCGTGGTTGAATAGGCTTTCGGATTTTATAACTTTTGTCGGGTTCCGAGATGTGGGCCCCACGGGCGATTTTTGAGCTAAATTTTGGATTTTGTTGGAAAATTAGTATTTTCTTATGGAATTAATTCCAATATTTTATCGTCTGAGTCAAATTATTTGTGGCTAGATTCGAGGCATTTGGAGGCCAATTCACAAGGAAAAGACATTGCAGAATAAAGAATTTCACGGTTTGAGGTAAGTAACAGTTTTAAATCTGGTCCTGAGGGTATGCAACCCCAGATTTTTGTATCATGTGATTATTTTAGAGGTGACACACATGCTAGGTGACGGGCGTGTGGGCGTACACCGAGGGGATTGTGATTTGGTCCGTCCCATGAAATTGTAAGGTTGAATTACTTGTTGTTAGCTATATGCTCTCTATGTATTGAAGAAATTTGACTGTAAATCATGTTAGAAATCATGCTTAGGCTATGTGATAGTACTGTTGGGACCCGAAGAGGTCGCGTACTTGTTGAATTATTTGCCAATTGCTATCTTGTACTCAGTCATGATTTTACTTGCTTATCATACCTCAGTCTTTCTTGATTTTATAGATACACTATGTTATCTTTGTTTGGGCTGATTTTTGTGATTTTTGAGAGCCGAGAGACTAGAAAGGTTGAGGAATGGGTAAGGCTGAGGGCCTGTCAGTAAGGTAAGGATAATATAGCACGTTAGTTGTCCGTGCAACACGTGAGTTATCCGTACAGCACGTGAGTTGTCCGTGCGGATTATAGCGTTTGGGCTGTAGGAGCCCCTTTGGAGTCTGTACACCCCCAGTGAGCGCGGGTACCTATTGAGTGTGAGTGCTCAGGGCTGGGAGCCAAGTGAGTGATTGTTGCCCTGAGAGGTTGTACTTGCTTTTCATTTGTTGTTGCACTTAGTTGCTATCTGTCATTGTTGTGAAATTCTCTGAAAGATTTTATATCTGTATTACATGAATTTGAACTGTGTAAAACTGATTTGACTTAACCTTATGGAATTGAAAGTATGTCTACTCTCTACTAGAATTACTGAAATATAAATTATAACTATGTAGCTCGTCACTATATTCAGTTCCTTATTTATTATTGTTACTTGCTGAGTTGGTTGTCCTCATACTACACCCTGCACTTCGTGTGCAGATCCAGGTGTTCCCAGACATAGCAGGTGTTGATCCTTTCACGCAGTTGACTTTCCGGAGATTCTGAGGTAGCTGTCGTGTTTCGCAAACCTTGTCTCTCCTTCCCTATCTCCTTGATTACTGTACTTGGTCTTAGACTATTATAGACCGTATTTTCCAGACTTGTAATCATATTAGATGCTCATGTACTCAGTGAAACCAGGTTTTGGGAATATTTATATTTATACTTGTGAGATTTCTTCCGCTGAATTTTATTATTCTATTTTCAAATTTAAAAGAGTACATGGTTTATTGAGATTGTCGGCTTGCCTAGTATTAAGATAGGCGCCATCACGAAATGTGAGATTTTGGGTCGTGACAAGTTGATATCAGAGTCTTAGGTGACATAGGTCTCACGAGTCATGAGCAGGTTTAGAAAAGTCTTGCAGATTGGTATGGAGACGTTTGTAATTATCTTCGAGAGGCTGCCGAAACCCTTAGGAAAATTTCACTTTCTTGTATTCTGTCGTGCGAATTTGTTGATTCCGGAAACTAAATTTCTGTTATTCTATTCTCTCACGGATGGTGAGGGCACGTACTACCGGATCGAACGGCCAGCCACCAGTGCCACCAGTTAGGGCCGCGAGAGGCCAGGGTTGTGGTAGAGGCCGGGGCCGAGGTAGAGGTCGAGGTATAGCTCGTACCACAATTGGACCAGCACATGTAGTACTACCAGTTGCTCCAGCTCAGGAGCAGATTCCAAATATAGCTAAGCCGATAGGACCAGCTCAGGCACCAGCTGTGACCATTGAGATTCCAGGCCTTCAGGAGACTTTGGCTTAGATATTGACAGTTTGCACTGGTCTTGCTCATGTGGTTTCGATTCAGGCCGCACCTGCCACTTCTCAGGCCGGGGGAGGTACTCATACCCCTGTTGCCCATACTCCAGACCAGGTAGTACATGGACTTCATATACCGGGGGCACTACCAGCCCATCCGGTTGCAGCTGCTCAGGCCCCGGTAGTTCGTGTTATGGCAGATGATGAGCATAGGAGACTTGAGAGATTTGAGAGGCTTCGACCTCTACCATTTAGCAGTGCTGAGTCATAGGATGCTCAGGGTTTTCTGGATAAGTGTCAACGGATGCTTCGGACAGTGGGTATTCTGGAGACCAGTGGGGTCTCGTTCACTACTTTTCAATTTTCTGGGGCTGCCATCAGATGGTGGGAGGCTTACGATAGGCGTAGGCCGGTCAGCATAACACCCCTTACCTGGCAACAGTTCTCCGGTCTATTCCTGGAGAAGTTCGTGCCTCAATCCCACAGAGAGGAGCTGCGCAGACAGTTCGAGCAGCTTTATCAGGGTGATATATCCGCAACACAGTATGAGATGAGATTTTCAGAGTTGGTATATCTTACTATCTGGTTGATTCCCACAGATAGAAAAGGATCAGGAGGTTCATAGATGGCCTCACGTTTCAGCTACCATTACTCATGACTAGAGAGAGAGTGTCTGGTGCTATTTTCTACTAGGTGGTTGATATTGCTCGTCAGACTGAGATGGTTTGCAGCCAGGAGCAGGTTGAGGGGGAGACTAAGAGGCCTCGTGGTTTAGGTGATTTTATGGTAACTTTTACCGCGGCAGGGGTCGTTCTTACAGACACGCTCAGATGGGTCATCCAGCTCATCGTGGTGCATCCGCTAGACACAGTTCTTACAGTGCTCACTCAAGCCAGTCTTCATTCAGTGCACTACCAGCACAGAGTTCTCATCATGCCGCGTCTGCTCATGCTTCTACAGGTAATTCTTTGGATTATGAGGAGTAGAAGTTCTGTCAGAGGAGGGGTTATTTTGAGCGCGCAGAATTGGGTCATTTCAAGAGAGATTGTTCTTGGCTGTTGAGTGGGGCTCTACAGCAGAGTTCTCGACCAATGACACCAGAACAAGTAGTTCCACCACCCGCCTAGTCAGATCGGGGTAGGGGTCAGGAATCTAGGGGTCATCCAAGAGGGGGAGGCCGATCAGGTGGCGGTCAGGCTCGATTCTATGCTTTTCCTTCCAGGCCAGATGTTGTTGCTTCAGATGCAGTGATCACAAGTATTGTTTTAGTGTGGCACAAGGAGGCCTCTATATTATTTGACCCTGGTTCCACTTATTTGTATGTATCATCATATTTTTCTCATTATTTGGATATGCCCTGTGAGTCCTTAGTTTCACCTGTTTGTGTACTTAGATCGGTGGGCGATATTATTACTGTGGACCGTGTGTATCTGTCGTGTGTGGTAACTATTGGGGTACTGGAGAATAGGATTGATCTCTTATTACTCAGTATGGTTGATTTTGATGTAATCCTGGGTATGGATTGGTTGTCTCCATGTCATGCTATTCTGGATTGTCACGCAAAAACCGTGACGTTGACAATGCCGGGGTTGCCAAAGGTTGAATGGAGAGGTTTTATAGATCTTGTTCCTAGAAGGGTAATTTCTTATTTGAAGGCCCAACGTATGGTTGGAAAGGAATGTTTGTAATATTTGGCCTTTATAAGAGGTGTTAATGCAGATACTCCTATTATTGATTCAGTACCGGTCATGTGAGACTTTTCTGATGTATTTCCTGCAGACCTGTCGAGTATGCCACCCGACAAGGATATTGATTTAGGTATTGACTTAGTGTAGGGCACACAGCCCATTTCTATTCCTCCTTATCGTATGGCCCCTGCTGAGTTAAAAGAATTGAAAGAGCGACATCAGGAACTCCTTGCAAAAGGGGTTTATTAGGCCTAGTATGTCGCCTTGGGTAGCACCGGTTCTATTTGTGAAAAGGAAAGATGGTACTACGTGAATGTGCATCGATTATAGGCAGTTGAACAAAGTTACAATCAAGAATAAATAGCCCTTGCCGCGTATTGATGACTTATTGAACCAGCTTCAAGGGGCGAGGGTGTCCTCCAAAATGGATTTGAGATTTAGGTATCACCAGTTGAAAATTTGGGATTCGGACATTCTAAAGACGGCGTTCAGAACTTGTTATGGCCACTATGAATTTCATGTGATGTCGTTTTGGCTAACCAATGCCCCAGCAACATTTATGCATTTGATGAATAGTGTATTCCAGCCATATCTTGCTTTATTTGTCGTAGTATTTATTGATGATATCCTGGTGTACTCACGTATCCAGGAGGATCATGTACAACACTTGTGTATTGTATTACAGAGGCTGAGAGATGAGAGACTTTATGACAAATTCCCAAAGTGTGCGTTCTGGCTTAGTACGGTGGCATTCTTGGGACATATATTGTCCAGTGAAGGAATTAAGGTGGATCCAAAGAAAATAGAGGCAGTTCAGAGTTGGCCCATACCATCTTCACTTACTGAGATTCGGAGTTTTCTTGGCTTGACCGGTTATTATCGTCGCTCCGTGGAGGGTTTCTCATCTATTGCATCGCCTATGACTGAATTGACCCAGAAAGGTGCTCCATTCAGGTGGTCGGATGAATGTGAAGAGAGCTTTCAGAAGCTCAAGAAAACTTTGACTACAGCTCCAGTATTGGTGTTGCCTATAGGTTCAGAGTCTTATACTGTATATTGTGACGCATCGCGTATTGGTCTCGGCGTAGTGCTTATGCAAGACGGTAGGTTAATTGCCTATGCATCCAAACAGTTAAAGGCACAAGAGAAGAATTACTCGATCCACGATCTTGAGTTATCAGCTATTGTTCATGCCCTGAAAATTTGGCAGCATTACTTGTACGGTGTCTAGTGTGAGGTATATACCGATCATCGAAGTCTACAACATTTGTTTAAATAGAAGGATCTTAATTTGCGGTAGCGAAGGTGGTTGGAGTTGCTTAAGGATTATGATATTACCATTATCTATCATCCCGGAAAGGCCAATGTGGTGGCCGATGCCTTGAGTCGTAAGGTTGAGAGTTTGGGTAGCTTAGCATACTTACCGGTAGCAGAGAGACCTTTAGCCTTGGATGTTCAGGCCTTAGCCAACCAGTTTATTAGATTAGATATTTCTAAGCCGAATCGAGTTTTGGCTTGTGTCGTTTCTCCATCTTCTTTATATGATTGCATCAGAGAGCGCCAGTATGATGATCCCTATCTGCTCGTCCTTAAGGACACGGTTCAGCACAGTGATGCCAAGGAAGTCACTATTGGGGGTGACGGAGTATTACGAATGCAGGACAAGCTATGTGTGCTTAATGTAGATGGTTTGCGTGAGTTGATTCTCCAGGAAGCTCATAGTTCACAGTACTCCACTCATCCAGGTGCCGCGAAGATGTATCAGGATTGGAGGCAACACTATTGGTGGAGGCGAATGAAGAAAGATATAGTTGGATTTGTAGTTGGGTATTGATTGGTTGTCTCCATGTCATGCTATTCTGGACTGTCACGCAAAAATTGTGACGTTGACAATGTCAGGGTTGCCAAAAGTTCAATGGAGAGGTTCTCTCGATCTTGTTCCTAGCAGGGTAATTTCTTATTTGAAGGCCCGACGTATGGTTGAAAAGGGATGTTTGTCATATTTGGCCTTTGTAAGAGATGTTGATGTAGATACTCCTGTTATTAATTCAGTACCGGTCGTGCTAGACTTTCCGGATGTATTTCCTGCAGACCTGACGGGTATGCCACTCGACAGGGATATTGATTTTGGTATTGACTTAGTGCTGGGCACTCAGCCCATTTCTATTCCTCCGTATCGTATGGCACCAGCTGAGTTAAAAGAATTGAAAGAGAAACTTTAGGAACTCCTTGAAAAGGGATTTATCAGGCCTAGTGTGTCGCCTTGGGGTGCACCGGTTCTATTTTGTGAAAAAGAAAGATGGTACTTTGCGGATGTGGATCGATTATAGGCAGTTGAACAAAGTTACAATCAAGAATAAATATCCCTTGCCGCATATTGATGACTTATTTGACCAGCTTCAGGGGGCGAGGGTGTCCTCTAAAATTGATTTTAGATCTGGGTATCATCAGTTAAAAATTCAGGATTCGTACATTCTAAAGACGACATTCAGAACTCGTTATGTCCACTATGAATTTATTGTTGTTAGTTTACAGATATGTATAGTGTAGTTTTGTCCCACATTGGAAGAGAAATAATATCCCCTTGTAGTGTATAGCTATAAATAGGGATCTCTTGTATTGTATTTATCATCCAATATCAATAACATATTTTCTCCCGTGCCTTCTTACATGGCATCAGAGCATTAGTAAGAAAAGATCGTTGGGCATCATTTCAGCGTTAACCGGGAAGAAAGAACTTAGTCATCGAGCAATTGTTCCGGTGACCTAAGGCTTGTCTAAGTAAGAGTCACTTTCTGTCGGTGTTGTGCTAAACCAACATTACCACGAGGTAGATCACCCTCCGATGACCAACCCCTGAAATTTTATCAGGCAGAAAAGCCGCCACACTCCTCCACGCGCCGGCGGCAATAACTTTTTCGGCCATTTTTTTCCGAAGCTTCTTCAGGACATTATGCTCTCCTCAAAATTCCGAGCCTACCCATCTAATTCAAATCAAATTTAGACCACTTTTATATTTTTCCGGCGTGAACAGTGACCTTTTCGGCTATTCTTTTGAAAACATTTCTTCAGGACAGCTTGCTCGCAAGGGAATTCCGAGTCTATACATCGTGGTTACGATAAATTTCAACAACTTTGGAATTTTCCGGCGAGCTACAGTGTTTTCGACAAGCTACAGTGTTTTTGGCACAAAACAGTGTTTTGTTTTCTTGCTGTAAACAATGATTTTTAAGCTATTTCTTCAGTTTTCTCACAGGAGTTACGTATTTCCACTATTTCAAGTTAACCCTACTACTACAAATTGTAGCGACATGGGAACCGATGCTTTGAATAGTCGAGCGGTTTCTTTAGCATATTATATTGAGTTCCTTCAGTACAAAGCATGTAAGCAGACATTTTCTGAGATAGCTTCTATTGTTCAAACAGGTAATAGCGTGACTTGTTTCTCCCAATCTTCATCCTCTGAGTCTTGGGTCATTGGTTTGGGTGCATCAGATCATATTTTTGGTAATAAATCTCATTTCACTACAATTTCGTATTCTCAATATCTTCCAAAAGTCACAATTGCCAATGGGTCTCAAAGCATGGCAACTGCAATAGGTCAAGCAAGCACACTTCCTTCCTTACCTTTAGATTCAGTCCTTTATGTTCCCAATAGTCCTTTTAATCTTATAGCTGTTAGTCGCTTAGCCAAATCACTTACATGTGTTGTTTTATTTCTTGATGACCATGTTTTTATACAGGAACGCAGTACGAGGCGGATCATTGGTACCGAGCATGAATCAAACAGACTTTATTACCTTATCCTTGCTAAATCACTTGGACTCACATCTTCTCCTCCTTCTACAACTTGTCCTGTTACTGATTCACCAGATTTATTACATAAACGACTGGGACATCCCAGTTTGTCAAAACTTCAGAAAATAGTATTTGGTTTATCTCACTTGTCAGATCTAGAGTGTGAGTCATGTCAGTTTGGTAAGCATACTCGCTCCCATTTCCCTCGACGTCTTGATAATCGAGTAGAGTCACCTTTTACTTTAGTCCATTTAGATGTTGGGGGTCCTAGTCAAGTCAGTTCCACCTTGGGATTCCACTACTTTGTCAGTTTCATTGATGATTATTCCAAGTGCACTTGGATATTTTTGATAAAAAATTGATCTGAGCTGTTTTCTATTTTCCAGACCTTCCACGCTGAAATTCAAAATCAATTTGGGGTTTCTATTCGCACATTTCGTAGTAATAATGCCCGAGAGTATTTGTCTTCCCCATTTCAGCAGTTTATGAAATCTCATGGGATTATTCATCAAACATCTTGTCCGTACACATCTCAACAAAATGAGGTAGCTGAAAGAAAGAATAGGCACCTTATTGAAACTGCTCGTACCCTACTCATACAATCTCATGCTCCGTTGTATTTTTGGGAGGATGCAGTTCTTACATCTTGCTATCTTATTAATCGTATGCCATCTTCAGCTATCCAGAACCAAGTTCCATTCTCTGTCATGTTTC